>PVJS01042113.1:0-17651 GCA_004027185.1 Glis glis | reverse complement strand
GTAGAGAGAGAGAGAGAGAGAGAGAGAGAGAGAGAGAGAGACGGGGGAGAGAGAGAGAGAGCTGAGGCTGGCCACGAACCCAGATCCTCTGGTCTCCGCCTCCCAAGTACTGGGATTACAAGCGTGCGCCACCACGCCCGGCTGCCTGGAGACATTTTAAATCCCGTTTTTTTCCCCTTCCTCCCTGATGTAATGTCAAATACCTACAAGTGCTTTGTTGGTGAGGAAGAAAAGCTATGTGTGGGGATAGATGAGTCCTGCTGGGTCATCATGTTAGAGTACTCACTGAATTTTATCTCCACCATTTGAGGTGAAAAATGGCCCTTTTTGGCCTTGAGTGGGTCATTTTTTGGTAACAGATGTTGTGAGGGAAGAAGTGCTCTCCCTCTCTGCCATTTGGGGCTTGAAGAAGCCCCTTGGTTTGGGGGTACCACCAGTAGGTATGGGATAGGATCCAGAGGGCCAAAATTCCCAGCAACTTTCTGTTTGGCCTGGATTGGGGTTTTTGGTCTGTTTTGTTTTCCTCTTCTTATAACTGCTTTCTCTCCAGGATGAGCTGCTGGATTTCAACACCATCTAAGTATCCTTGGCCACATACTAATAGACTAGACAACTTATGGCTATGATTCCATAACTAGAATGGAGCTAATATACTATCATGACACCATACAGCCTATGTATGTGTTCAATTCTTGTGACAGATGACCACTTAACAGTTCCTTAAATTATCATACTACTCTACAATAGGAATCATTTTGCCAGAGGTCAGGTAAATGGGATACTTACATACAAGTTTTCACACTATTGCAATGAGGACTCTAAAAAAGAGGGAACTAAGTTGATGTCTCAAAAATGAAGGAAACACTTTATTCCCTTCTCGGACAGGGAATAAACTCAGGAGGAAGCAAAACTCAGGAGGAAGGAGAAGATGAAGAAAATGATCTTTTGGATGCTCTAAAGCCATCCCCAGCTCTCTTGGAGGCCACAGCACCACCCATAGAGGATGAGGGGGCCACTGCAGCTGTGCCTCCTCCACCATATGAAAACGAGGCAGGAATGGTCTTTCCAAGAGATGACAGGGCACTCAGTTTGGCCAGGGAGCATCCCATTTCAGAGCAGGGAAATATCCCCTAAGGCAATATCCAGCTGGAGGCTTAAATCGGGATGGTCAGTCAAGAAGATAGTGCTGGGCTTATAGTCCCTTCTCAACTTCAGATTTGCTAACCTAGAAAAACTTTGACCCACCTTATAGAGAAGATCCACAGAGAATGACTGATCTGTTTGTCTCTTTGCTATTCACCACCCTACTTGGGCAGATATCCACGCTCTTTTAAATATTCTGCTAACTGCAGATGAAAGAAGGATAGTGATAGACAAAACCAATAAGGAGGCACCGTGTCTCCACCACAAAGATCCCACTCCTGGGCATGCTGTTCCCTTAGCGGAACCCGACTGGAATCCAGAGCGTGCAGAAATGATGGGTCAAGTAGATCATTATAAGCAGTGCATCTTGGCAAGATTAAAGAAGGTGGTACCTAAACCTAGGAGTTTAAATAAAATACAAAAAAAAAAAACGAACAAAAGGCAAATGAGGACTCCTTAGAATTTTTAGAAATTTTTAGAATTTATCAGGCATATTGAAAGTGCATGGATGCTGATCCAGAAACCCCAGAGAATATGAGGATGTTCAACATGACTTTTATAGGGAAAAGCACCCCTGATAGGCTCAAAAAAATGTTAAAGCTAGAAGGAGCTTTAGGAATGAATCCATCCAAATGGATGGAAATCGCTTATCAAGTGTATAATACAAGAGATAGAGAAATGATGAGACAAGCTACAGTTTTTGTGGCTACAGTAGGACGGGATGTGAGGAGGAGACTGTGATGAAAAAACATGGAAAAAGAACCATTCCCCGGAGACCAATGTGCATACGCAGAGTAGAGTGACACTGGGAATGTGACTGTCCAAATTTAAAGACAGGGAATGGGAAAGCGAGGAGGAACGACACACAGATGATGAAACTCGACTGTAATTTGGATGATGCACAGAGGCCCAGGGGCTCCCCTTAATCTCTCTCTCAGGGCCAATTGAGAGCGCCCCAGGAGGAGCCCAGCTAAATCTGACAGTGGGCAATCAAAATATGAAATTTCTCAGCTGGGCGTGGTGGCGCACGCTTAGTACTTGGGAGGCTAAGAAAGAAGGAGCAGGGTTCGCGGCCAGTCTCAGCTACTTAGTGAGGCCCTCTGCAACTTAGTGAGACCCTGTTTCAAAATAAAGAATAAAAAATAGGGCTGGGGATGGAGCTCAGCAGTAGAATGCCCCTGGGTTCAATCCCCAATACTGCAAAAAAAAAAAAAAGAAATTTCTCTTTAACACAGGAGATTCATAATATTGAGGTGATTCATCCCAGCAAAAAGACAGCATCTATCACAGCAGTAAAGGAACAAATACAGGAAAAAAAAGAAACTTCCTCCAACCAATGGAGTGTCGGCTAGGAAACTTGAAAGTAAACGTATAGTTCCCACTACATGCCAGAGTGCCCGATCCCATTACTGTCTCCGAAAAGACAACAGCTTCATTTACAGGCCCTGCCAGAGTCGCCATTCTGTCACCAGCAGTCAACCCAGGGAGCCCGCCTGGACCCTGGCTGGTTGGATTTGGTCGCCCACTCACATAAAAAATAGGCAAACATTAGAAAAGGAAAAATGAGTTTTATGCAGTTTGATCCAACTGGGGAGAAGCAGCTAGATTGATTCTCCATTAGTCCCACAGAAATGGTTGCCATTTAGAGAAACAAAAGCCAGGTGATATACATACGTAGATTTAGCCAGGCTGTGCTTAGCCAGAGAGGATGTCAATCTCAGTTTCCTTGGTGTCTGTCCTCAGCATGAAGACGTTCAAAAGTTAAAACAATTTGGGGCTTTTCATTTTGTGATAACATGCCCTAAAAATAATTTTTTAGCCTCGTTTTCTACCCTAAAATTAAACTCCCTGCCCTTACTGCCCCAAGGACAAAGCCAGTCCCCCAAGGAGGAAACCAGTTCCTGCCCTTATCGCCCCACCCCGGGGGATCACGCCTTGCAGCCGGCAGCGGCAGCCACAGCTCAGGGCTCCGGCAGCCAGCGCAGACCGGACTTCCGATGCGAGCGAGCATCACTTCCGGATGCGTCACTTCCGCCCAGACCAGCCCCCCGACCCCTGCCTGGGTGCTCAGCCCACCCCACGCCCCTAGACCTACCCCCTTGCTTCTAAATTAGGAAAATTTACTATGATTGGTCGATTTAGAGCATACCCCCGGAACTCTGCTTGCTCTCTATAAAAGGAAACGGTCTGTACAAGTGGCGGCCATTTTGACCTGCTGGAGAGTGGTAGCCCCCAGGTAACAAATGCTTCCCGCCTTAACTGAGTCTGGTCTCGGACCCTTTGTCCTACACATGGGATACAACATTTTCAAAGGGGGTCTGTTTCAACCTAACCTGCCCAAAGTCACAGCCTAGTCTGTCATGGAGCCAGGATTGGATGCTGCAACATGAGCAATCTGACCTCAGTGGCCAAGGCCCTGACTGCTGTGCCATTGAATTTGTCATTTGAGGGATGCCCAGGGCTGCATGCCACCCTTCCCTTGTGCAGCTCCACCTAGAAACTTGGGCAATCCATCCACCAACTCAATCCGGAATACATCTTTGTGATATCTAAGTGTTGCATTTTCTCCTTCAGGAATTCATTTTCTTTGGTTGCAGCAACACAGAAAAATACTACTGAGATGTTACATCTGCATTTATGGGAGAAAAAATAATGTCTTTGATTTGAGAGCATGCAGAAAGACGGAAGTTCAGATGGTATACGATTGAGAGGGAGGAAAACATAGCTCGTACAACTTTTTAGTTCAGAAACTGCTTTTTAATTTTTATTAAAATGTTATTCTTTGAAGAGTATAGAAATACACCTGGCGTTAACCTGTTAGGCATCAACCATCTGTTTCAAATATACATAAGAAATATACCCAACCAAATTCCGCTTCATCAGAATTTATTAAGTTATACACAGATATTATCAGGACCACACCAAAATGGCTACATTTGACAGATTCTTATAAAGTAGACAAAATTCTCTGACAGATTATTTTTTTCCCCTTGATAAAAGTTGTAACGATTATGAAGGCTTTGATAGATAAGCTCGAAGAGAAACAGCATTAGCTACCAGGGCCAGGAGCTACGGACAGCATGCACACAGGGTCCAGGAGGCAGGAGAGCCTCAAGAGAGGTGCCAGTCCCCCGTTTCTGCTGTGAGCAAACAATACTGCGAGGCGACAAACACAGAGAGGAAGGAGCTCCCTCTCCAAGGGTAGGGCCATTGGGTTCACATTCAGGAATCACAAGACACCACATTCAAGAGAAGAAAGGAAAAGGAGACTCCCTACATCATCTGAGCTTCCCCCACGGGACAAGGGACCAGGGTGGCTAAAGGAGGGAATGTGTTAGGACCACTGCCTTTGGGATGTGGAAGTTTGCCAGTGAGGACACCCACCCACTTCCCTTCAAGCTTGCTCAAGGCACCAGTTGGCTCCCCCAAGTACCACTAACGGGAACAAAACACGCTTAGAAAGAAGCTGGATTTGCCCTCATTAAGAGTGAAGTGTTAGGTTTGAACCAGCCTGGTGAGATCCATCCCAGAGTGGGCTGGAATCACTTATGAGAGCCACCAGAGGACTAATGAACTGAGAACACTGCCCTCCCTCTCTCACCCACTCGGCTCCCACCTGAAACTTACTGGGAAGAGGGAAATAAAGAGCTCGTCTGAGTGAGGTGTTACCTTGGCATTAGATGGTGATTGTTTCTTCCTGTTTTATTCCTCTCTGTGAGAACCATAGTTGTACTACACACTGAAAATGAGATCAGTATGCCTGCCCCTTCTCTCAGAATGGAGCCATCTCTGTCAGACTCTTGCCAGTCTTTAGGGCAGAATCACCTTTCCTAATCAAGTGTTTTTAGTTTGATGTTTCCAAAGGACTCAGCTCATGCTAACTTTGAATTTCTTAGCCATCTTTAAATTCCAGACATTTCCATAAGATGATTTGTTCCAATATACTTTACTCATAATTGATTGTTGTGTAGCACCTGTCATGTGAGATCACGTGGAAGAAAAAAGACCACACTGCCATGGGTGCTTCTCAGTCTTTCTTTTCTGCCTCTAAGCTTCTCTCTCATTTGTTGAGAAGACACAGTTTAAGAGAAAACCCACAGTGAAGAGCTTGCCAGTATTTTCCAGCCAACACTGACCACGGCTGGAGGGTGCCAGTACATCTTTCTGAGGCCTTGATGATGCCAAGAGAATGTCAGAATAATGGAGGACAACACTCTCCCTCAGCCCCTGGACACATCTATCACTGCGTCTGTCAAACAGGAGTGGAATAGTCATCCCTTATTTATATCCCAGTGAAAGGGATCAGGGGAAACACTGAATCGCATGATTGGGACCTCCAGAGAAATAGTGTCAGGCATAATGACCCTATCTTCACAATATAATAGGTTTTCCTACTTTCCAAAATAGACATCTTCTTCATGGTCATGTCACTCCATAATCATCTTGGACTTTCCTTAGAGTGTCTCTGCCCCCTCTGAGCTGCTCTCTGTGTATTCTCTGCTAAACCCAGAAAACTGAGGAATGCCCCCCAAATAAATGCACATGGAACACTCACCCTAAGACCTGGTCCAAACTGCCCAACTTTCATCCCACAGAGAGGAACGTGGACTTTACTAAGGACATGGATCACAGAGGTAAATATATATATATACTCCCTCAATAAAGAGGACAGTTGATTTTATATAGATTTCCCTTCCATTCAAAAGCATTTGGCCCATACAGGAGGAATTGCCCTACGGTGGGTTGCAACGAGGTCACACAACTCGCATGGCCAGAGTGAAGGAAGGGCAGCAATGCAGATGCTCCTGTTGCTTCCGGGAATTTACAATCTTGCTAGGAATCCACCTTTGGAAAAATGCTCACTTTGTTGTTTCTGCTCATCTTCCGCTCCACCCTGCCTACCTTGGGCATCTTTGTCTGGATCAGTTCTTCTGGGGTATTGCCCAATGGGGGAAGCAGCCTCTTCTTGCTATTTCGGGTCTCTGAAAGCCACTGAGGGGGCAACTCAAAAGGCCCGAAACCAAACTGCAGGGAATACTTGTCAGGGAATGTCTCGGGCTCCACGGGGGCTGCTGGTGCCACCTGGGATATAGAGTCCACTGTGCCCGGGGGTGGTGCGGGGGGTGCAAACTGTGACCTGTGTTCTCCCTCCAGGCAGGCGGTCAGTACCTCTTTGGCCTGGAAGTCAGCTGAGCCAAGGTACTTGGCCTCGCTCTCTTCCTCATCCTCTGTGGGCTTGAAGATCTGCTGTTGTCCAATGTGGAACATCTCCAGGAGCTGGCTGCCAGAGCGCATGCTGGGTTCCAGGCTGGCATCGGCCACCCCACTCCCTGTACTAACCACGTTACGGCGACTGTACCGGTGGTGCAGCTGCACCAAGGTCCCTATCAAGCACTTGCGGACCGATTTGTTCACAGTTAGAAAGAGCACAGGGTTTGCCAGCAGAGAGACTTTGGGTAGCCAAATGGCAGTGAGCAGCAAGAAGACGGAAGTGTTGGGGACATTGAGCACAGTCTGATAGACGACCAGAGTGGCGTAGGGCACACTACACAGGATGAAGACCATCACCATGGAGAGCAGGGTGGCGTGCAGCTCGGCCTCCCGCTGGGAGGCATAGGGGATGGAGATGGTGTTCTGCGGGGTCCGGAGCGCTGCTATGATGACCTTCTTCTTCTGGCTGGCACTCAGGGCCCGGCGGATCAGGATCAGGAAGAGGAACACCACAGCCACAGGCACAATGACCGTGGTGATGTTATAGATCAGAACGTATACCAGGTGGCCCAAGGAGTTGCTCCAGACTTCTGTGCAGGTGGACATGGCATAGATGTCAGCCACATTGGTCACCGCAAACACAGGGACACTGGCCACCACTGCATGGGCCCAGATGTACATCACCAGTTCCCGGGACTTGGCATCAGATATTTTTCTCTCCAGTGGATAGAGGACTGAGTAGTACCTACATGATACACAAACAAAATTAATTTCACAAAAGAGACTATGAAAATTAAGGGAATCTAAATTACCAAAAGTAGGTGAGAGGAGGAAATGGCCAGGTTCTTTTATTTGGCTTAAGAAAGGGAAACACTGGGGGAATCCAGGAAGCCAGACCTTAAGTTTTAAGAACTCTGCAATACAATGAAAAGTGTCACAGAATCACCACACCAAAAAACACCACCAACAACCAAAAAAAGTCAATTCGTGGCTAGGCTTAGAATTATTGCCACCAGGATTAAATCCTAGAGTGCCCTCAATATACAGGATGCCTCTATTTGCTGTAAAGACATCTAATTTTCTTTCTCTCTCTTTCTTTTTTCTTTTTGGTACCGGAGATTGAACAACCCAGGGGCATTCTACTTCTGAGCTACACCCCCAGCCCTTATTTTATTTATTTATTTTGAAAAAGCGTCTTGCTAAATTGCTGAAACTGGTCTCGAACCTGTGATCCTCTTCTCTCAGCCTCCCAAGTACTAAGATTATAGGTGCATGCCACCATGCCCAGCCCTATTTTTCAACTGAAGAGCAAAGAGTAACTTTTGAAATTTTTTACATGGGCTGGAGAAGCTTCAAGGAAAATTTCAAAGCTATTAGCACAAAGAAATTTGTTTATTCACATATCCAAAGCAGACCCATGCCATGCTCTATGTATTGAACATTATTAGCACTTAAAGATTTTCAGGGCAAAGGAATCCTGTGTAAAGAATGGATTCCAACAAGATCCAGCTATCATAAATTATGCTTGATCAATAGCCATGTTCTCATGACAATTCTAAGAGCAATTAAGAGGTCTAAAGTAGCCGGGCATGGTGGCGCATGCTTGTAATCCCAGTACTTGGGAGGCTAAGACAGGAGGATCGCAGGTTCAGGGCCAGCCTCAGCTACTTAGTGAGGCCCTCCACAACTTAGTGAGACCCTGTTTCAAAATAAAAAACAAAAATAGGGCTAGGGGTGTAGCTCGGAGGTAGAATGCCATAAAAGTGAATGAAGTACTGATACATGCTGTAATATGGAGGAACCTTGAAAACACGCTAAGTGAAAGAAGCCAGACACAAAAGACACATACTGTATGATTCCACTTGTATGAAATGCCCAAACAAAGGCAAACATATAGAGATCGAGAGTAGATCGGTGGTTGCCTAGGTCTGGGGATGGGAATGGGAGTGACTGTAAACAGGCACGAGGTTTCTTGGAGGGTGAGGGAAATTCTGCAATGATATTGCAGTGCTGGCTGGACAGCTGTAGAAATATACTAAAATTCGTTGACTCACACCATTAAGTGGGTGAATTTTATAATATGTAAATTATATCTCAAACCATTTTTATTCATCATTATTATTATTTGGGGGGTACTGGGGATTGAACCCAGGGGCATTCTACTACTGAACTACACCCCCATCCCTTTTTTTATTTTTTATTTTGAAATAGTATCTCACTGAGTTGCTGAGGGTCTCGCTAAGTTGCTGAGACTGGCCTCGAACCTGCAATCTTTGTATCTCAGTCTCTCAGAGTACTGGGCTTACAAGTATGTGCCACCACATCCAGCTTCAAAACTATTTTTTTTAAACTTCCAGAAAAGAAGAGTCCAGGATGTAAAACTGAAGACTTAATACTTAGCCAACGCCAGATACAGTGGCTTGCACCTGGAGTCTCAGCTTCTGGAAAGGCTGAGGCAGGAGGATCACTTGAGCGCAGGAGTTTGAAGCCAGCCCGGGCAACATAGCAAGACCCTGACACAAGAAATAAGACTTCTCCAGAGCAGGAGTACAAGGGGCAGTCAAAAGGACACCTGCCATGAACACAAGTAGTTTAACACCAAATGCATTAAAGCACCCAGCCAGCACGTAAACTTGAGGCAAGGACTCTGACTTCCAAATTACAGATATGGCAACAAGTAAGATGTAGGATTCATTTCCAAATAAACAACTTTTAAAATGATCAGAAGAGAAGACAACCACCATGACAATATGAAACCTTGGAAATAAATCCTCCAGAGGAATTGTGGGGTTATCTGGATCCAAATGGGCCATCTAATCATTTGTGAAATAACTACTGAATCATTCCCTTCCGAATCACTCAGAAATGTTTTCATCTTGCATCAAAAGTCCCTAATTGCAGAGTTATCAATCAGATGAGCAATCTATTTCAAATTGCAACGCAAGTACAATTCCAACCAAACTGAAGTGGCAGTATGACCCCATAGCTCTGCTCCAGCATCCTCACCACAGAACCCCACCCTAGGTCTCTTCTCAAGGGCCCTGTTCTCCATGGCTGCTGTGAAGTCAACGCGCCCTTTGTGAGGCTTTGTTTTGGACATTCATTTCCTTCCTGTTGATCACAAGCAGACTGAATCATGTGTTTCATGATGCTCTGTTTTCAATACACGTTTTTTAAAAAGTTGAAGATGGGAGTGGGGAGGAGCCAGGGAAAAGCTCACCTAGTGTTGTATGCATGTATGTCACTATCCCTATGAACTACATTATGATGTGAGACTTTAATGCACCAATAAAAGTTTTTTTTTTTATTTGAAACTGGGTATGGTGGCTTGCACACATAACCCCAGTACTTTGGAGGCTGAGACAAGAGGATCACAGGTTCAAGGGCAGGCTCATCAACTTAGCAAGACCCTCAGCAACTTAGGGAGACCCTGTTTTAAAATAAAAAGGGCTGGGGGTATAGCTCAGAAGTTGAATGCCCCTGGGTTTGATCCCCAGTACCAAAAAAAAAGTTGAGTCCCTCGTGACCTGAACTTACCTATCCAAAGCAATGGCAGGGAAGCTGAGGATAGTCACAGAGCAAAAGACTTTGTGCAAAAACTTGACGACCTTGCAGAAGAGCATGGTGTAGATCCACCAGCAACAGTGAGGGCTGGTGCTGAGGACGATGTCGAAGGGCACACACACCAGGCTGGCACAGATCCCAGAGCAGGCCAGGTTTTTAATGAACCTGTTGGTGACAGATTTGAACACGGTTGTGCGGCAAGTTGACCATAACACCATGAAGTTTCCTGGCCAGATATGCAAAAAAAAAAACAAAACACAAAAACAAATTAAGAATTTAAATTAAAAGGCAAAAAGGGAAAAAAAAGAAAATACTGGTTAAAAAGGTTTAAAAACACATTCAAGATGTGATTTCAAAGGACTTAATTCAAATACATACTATATTGTCAATTTATGTAAAATTATTAGATCATGCACATATCAAAAAGTCTAGATAAAGTTTTAGTGGTGAGTTCTATTATTTAATTTTAGGCAAAATGGTATTATTATGATGATGGTTCAGTACCATTGACATATAAACAATTAGCTAGGTATTATTTAACCTCAAGTAGCCTACTCGTACCAAGTTTATTAATGACTTCCAAGTTGCCAAACTACAATACAAATGCACTGCAAGCCACACATGTAATTTTAAATTTTCCAATATGTATGTGCTCATAAATTAAAAAGAAGCAAGTGATATTTTAACACTAGATTTTATTCAACCCAATAAATCCCAAATATTATTATTTCAACATGTATCATTTAAAAATATTAATAAAGTATTTCCCATTCTTGTTTTTGTACTAAGTCTTCAAAATTCAGTGTGCAAAATTTATTTTGCACCAATAGCACATCTCAGTTGGAACTAGTCACATTTCAAGTGCTCGATGGCATGCGCAACTAGTGGCTACTGCACGGAACAGCAATATTCTAGACTTTTTATCAGCACCATCAACCATCTCTCTCTGAGCATTCTCTCCTGTGGCTTCCACAGAATCCTGGCTTTCCTCCCACCCTCCCACCTCCACCACCCTTGGCTGCTCTACGTCTTTCTGCTAGGCCCTCCTCGATTCTCTCTGCAGCCTCTCCCTAGGTGACACTCTTCTTTCTTGTGATGGCTTTCCATCAAAATGCTGATGGTTCCCAAATTCATATCCAAAGGAGGCCTCTCCTCTCAGCTCTAGACTCCTATTTCCAACTATGCTACTGGTTCTCCACCCCCTCAATGTATTCCACCTCACTGTGCTCCTCCAGGGCCTACAGGATCCAGTGCCTACCTGCCTAACCTCACACTTCACTCTCCCTGCCTTGCTGGGCACCAGCTGCTCTATACCTTTTCTGCTCTTGAAACACCTGTCTCAGTGCATTTGCACAAATTTTTTTAAATATACTTATATTGATGCATTATAATTATACATCATAATGAGGTTCGAAACAAAGAAACATACATGTACAAACACTTGGTGTGTTCCCCCCCATCCCATCCTGCTCCCTCCCCCTCCCCATACATATTGTTGAGCTTGGTACTGATAACTTCGTATATGTACATAGCATTATTTGAACTGTTTTCTTCATCAAGTCTCCCTTTCCCCTCCTCACCTTGCTCCCAAGCCCCTTTCCACTATTCTACTGTTATATCCCCTCATTTATCTGAAGTCCCTTTTGTTTCCCAATTTCTCTCTAGCTCCCACATATGAGACAAAACAGACGACCCTTCCCTTTCTCAGGCTGTACAAGTTTTTTTTTTTAACTGCCTAGCATGTTCCTTCTATGCCTGGTTCCTTTTAATACAGGTCTTAGTTTAAATGCTGTCCCCAAAAAGGCCTTTTCAACCATCTTTTCATGTTAAATACCCACTCCTCCTCCCTCCATTATATTACTCTGTTGTGTACTCTGCAGTTCTTATAAATATTAACTTGTTTACTTGTTTTCTCTCCATCTCGTGAGGTCAAAAAACATGTCATTCTTGTTTACTGGCACAATTCCACACCCAGCTCCATATCTAGCACAGCATAGGCATCTGATAAATATTTGAATAAATGAATTTGTAAGTTAAGTGGACAGACAGTAATCAAATGTCTCTGCAGTGAGAGCCCTTCTATAGTACATGTCAGTCCATCAGTAGTTCCCAAACCTCCCTCTACATCAGAATGACAATACCAGACATACTGAATCACAGTTAAAAGGTATGGAACCAGAACCTGCAGTTGTATAAAGCACCCCCGTGCAGTTGGCTCTGGACTAAAATTTCAGAAATGCCACTTCTAGAGCCGGGCGTGGTGGCGCACGCTTGTAATCCCAGTACTTGGAAGGCTGAGACCGGAGGATCGGGGTTCACAGCCAGCCTCAGCTACTTAGTGAGGCCCTCTGCAACTTAGTGAGACCCTGTTTCAAAATAAAGAATAAAAAATAGGGCTGAGGGTGTAGCTCAGGTGTAGAATGCCCCTGGGTTCAATCCCCAGTACCGCAAAAAAAAAAAAAAAAAGAAATGCCACTTCTAGACCCAGAGCCTACCGCTCACCCTGAGTATCCCAGGGCCCCAGTTTTCAGGTATGTGGGGCAGCCTACTCTCCTTTTGCCTGCTAAGAGAAAAAGCGGATCCATTTAGTCAATCAATCATGCCCAAGGACACCACTACCTCCTGCGTCCATGCAGAGAGAATGCCTTTTAAAGAACCAGGCTGACAGCTGAGCCATCTCTGAAAGAAAGTGATGGTGCTGGGCAGGGAACAACAGAGTTCAGGCCTGCAGAGAGGGCCACCCCAAGGAGCTGCCGCCACACCTCAGAAGTGGACAGAACTTGCTGTCAACAGTTTCTCTTCAAACACAGTATTCTACAACCACCTGTTACCTCCCAAGCAGAATAGAAAAACAGCCACTGTGTCTAGGTATGCAGGCCAGCTGTTTATAGGAAATTTTCTCCCAAACTTTGTTAGTATGGCGACTCTGATGAGATGAAATCAGCAGTGTGTGGATACACACACCTATTTGAGTTTGTTCAGGGTTGTTTACACTAGTGCTCCCCATCAGCACCGTGATAGGATGAATGACAGTCATGTGTGTGGAACTCCATTGATCTGAATTTGTTTTCTAGCCTTTCTCCACTGAAGCATAGATTAGGATCTGACCAAAGCATCTTTCCGCACTTAAGTTTCACAGACAGAACTTTAAAACCAATAACTAACTATTAATGAAATAGCCCACTTGAAGAACTCTGCCAGGAAGAAAGTGTGCACGTCACAGCATCTTCAACTTTTGTAGTCAGGGGGGTCTCCAGCCCACCCAGGTACTTTTCATAAATAAGCAACTGCCTCCACGTTAGAGTCAAGATCCCATTTTCTTTTTCTCTCGTCACTGTTAATCTTTGTAGGTTGGTAGGTCATGTTGAACAAAGCATCTTGAGTAACAGAACAAGCAGGAAAACTCATTGCAAAGGAGAGGCCGCGGCCCAGGGGTCTCCCATCTTTTGAGAGTCAGCTGAAATTAATTTCTATCATTATCCTCTCACTCTACTTTCCCATCTACCCCTTTCCTTCCCTATTCTGTTAGGCATGCTTTTTAAAACTGTACTTTAGTGGTATATATGTTATAAATATTACATTTTATGACAAACAACTATATTCTCCAAAAATATTAGTGAGAAGAGTAGAATTTTTTTTTTTGGTAGTAGAGACTAAAGCCAGGGGCATTCAATCTCTGAGATACACACCCAGACCTTCTTAATTTTTGTTTTGAAACAGGGTCTCACTAGGGTGCTGGAAGTTTTACTAAATTGCTAAGGCTGGCCTTGAGTTTGCAATCCTCCTGTCTCAGCCTCCCAAGTACTGGGATTACAGGCCTGCACCACCACGCCTGGCTTGTGTATCATACTCCTTCTGCCTAAAGAACTTTCCTTCACATTTCTTGCGGTGCAGGTCTGCTGGTAATTAATTCTCTCCATTTTTGTTTGTCTGAAAGTGTCTTTCTTTCTTCTTCATTTTTGCTGAGCTTAAGACTCTGAGTTAAGAGGGGTTTGTTTTTTCCTCGGCACTTGAAAGATGTCACTGTGCTGTCTTTCTTCTGGATTGCATAATTTCTGATTATGAGTCTCTGTGATTCTTACCTTTGTTCCTCTGTGCATAATGTGTCCTTTCTTCTCTAACTACCTTCAGAATTTTCTCTTTATCTCTGGTTTTCAGTAATTTAAATATGATGTGCGGGGGAGGGGGTATGGGTACAAGCGCCCTGGTTAAGGTATTATGATCTTCTTGAATTATGGCTTAATGTCTTTTTATTATTTGGGAGGAAATGTCTGGCCAACCACTATCACTTCAAGTATTTCTTCTGCCCCCATTTTCTCTTTTTTCTCCTTCTAGATTCTGATTATAAATAGTATTATGATATGCAAAATAATGCCTCCCGCCAACAAAGAAGTCCATATCCCAACCCCTGGAGGCTGTGCATGTGTGAGGTTACATGACAGAGAGGAATTGAGGTGCATAATTAAAGACGCCAGCTGACTGTAAGATAGGAAAATTATCCTGGATTATCACAATTATTTTAAATTCTCTGATAGTTTCACTCTCTGGGTCATTTCAGAGACTGGATCCTTGAAGGATTTGTTTCTTGATAGTGGATTTTTCTTTTTCCTTTCTGTGTGTCTCATAATTTTAGGTTGAAAGCTAGCTAGCTAGATAGAGATAGAGATAGAGATAGAGATATTTTTGCAGTGCTGGGGATGGAACCCAGGGGCTTACATATGCCAGGCTGAGCTATACCCCCACCCCCAAAACCAGGTATCATCTTTATGGCAGTAGAGACTGGTAAAAAATATTTACAAAACATTTGATCATACCTGTGTGCACAGCATGCACGCGCGCGCACACACACACACACACACACACGCTCACACCATAGTAACAGCGCAACTTAGGTTAGAACCCAGACCCCATATCCCAAGTCACAGGTACCAGCTCTCATTTGGCAATCCTAGCAAATATACGGAGGACTTCCCATAGGCAAGAAATAAAAAAGAACACCAGTGACAATTTTTTAAAGTGGAAGGGTAAAGGAAAAAAGGAGGACAGGGCACTGAGAAATAGAAACGTTTAATGGAGTCAGGTAGATGCCACTGTCACTATACTGGGCCACAGACCTGTGGCTCTGTGACCACTGGGACCACTGGGAGCTTTTACAATGCAGATCCCAGGCCTCTATCCTGCTGAATCAGAACCTTGGAGGGCCTGGGAATCTTTATTTGATGTGCTCAGGAGGAAGCTTGGATGGCCGGCTACACTGAACCACCAGTCACTCACTGCCAGCCTTCGCCACACCGAGCAGCTCAGGAGTGCTGCGCTCATTGTTTTCTCAAATATAAAGAGGATACTCCCCACTATTAAAGGCAAAACCCCATACAAGTCCCAGGGACCTCTAATTATGAGTCTCCATAGCGCCTCAAGGAGATCCCCCTCCGGTCAGCTTCTCTACCTGGCTGGCAGACACGTGCTGAGCTCCTGCAGAAGAGATTTTCCTACCAGAAAAGAGACACAAGAAGGATCGCATCCTTTGACCTTTTTTTTTTTTTTTTTTTTTTTTTTTTTTTTTTTTTTGCGGTACCGGGGAGTGAACGCAGGGGCGTTCTACCTCTGAGCTACACCCCCGGCCCTATTTTTTGTACTTTATTTTGAAACAGGGTCTCCCAAGGTTGTGGAGGGCCTCACTAATTAGCTGAGGCTGGCTTCGAACCCGGATCCTCCCATCTCAGCCTCCCAAGTACTGGGATTACAAGCGTGCGCCACCACGCCCGGCTGACCAATTTTTTATTATCAATGTTCATTGATACTTTGTGTCTTGCCCAGCTGATCACTGTCATTGGCCAAACAGAAAGGATGGAAAGATTTTAATTAACTTTAATTCAGTTATTTCCATTTTGTAAGGTGAGTGGATTCATGCAGTGGTCATAAAGTACTTTGGGAACATGTACTTTGTTTTAGAAAGAAGAGGGGAGGCTGGGTGTGGTGGCGCACGCTTGTAATGCCAGTACTTGGGAGGCTGAGACCGGAGGATTGCAGTTTGCAGCCACCCTCAGCAACTTAGTGAGACCCTGTTTTGAAATAAAGAATAAAATAGGGCTGGCTGGGGGTGTAGCTCAGAGGTACAATGCCCCTGGGTTCAATCTCCAGTACCACAAAAAAGAAAAGAAAGAAGAGGGGAAAGCTGGGAAATATAATTGTTTACTAAAAGCTGCACGGGGGAGAAGAAAGCAGAGTGGGATGAAAGAGAATGCAATCCAAGAGTCTCGCTCTCCAGGCTACAATTCTGGTTAGTGTGTACTATGGTATACACTTCAGCAATCACTGCTGCTCTAATACTTGGAGTCTACAACTTCAGGGCACCATTTTTGTTTCAGGGTTGGTTTTTGTGTTTCTCAAGTGAAGTATCTTTTTTTGATGATTTGTTTTTTTGTAGTACTAGGGATTAAACCCAGGGGCATTCTACCTCCAAGCTACACCCCCAGCCCTTTTTTTAATTTTTTGTTTTGAAACTGCTCTCACTAAGTTACTGAGGGCCTTGCTAAATTGCTGAGGCTGTCCTTGAACCTACAATCCTCCTGTCTCAGTCTCCCAAATACTGGGATTACAGGTGTGTGCCACTGCATCTGGCTGGCCTCTAATAAATTTTAAATGCTTTTAGTTTCTTTCAGATTATTCTACTGTATCTAGTTCTAGAAGTGTTAATTTTGGCATTTGAGGCCTGCTGGCTCTCCCGTATGGTTTTCATCAAATGGTCTCTAATGTTCAACTTTGAACTCAAAGTTTGTGGGGGCTGGTTTTCTGTGGCAGGCTATGTTCCCTGGTTGTGGAAGTGTTCCCAGTGGCTAGCCAAGCACACACTAGTACTCTGTTACTACTCTGTTGGGCTTTTGCACCCAAATAAAATATAATATGGTTGAAAGATTATTCTGAGAAAAGTTAGGCTGAACTTTTTTGGGGAGAGGGGGGAGACTGGGGATTGAACCCAGGGGCATTCTACCTCTGAGCTACACTCCCAGCCCTATTTTATTTTTTATTTTGAAATAGGGTCTCACTAAGTTGCTGAAGTTGTCTTTAAATTGCCGAGGCTGTCCTTGAACCTGTGATTCTCCTGTCTCAGCTTCCCAAGTACTGGGATTGTAGGTGTGCACCACCACACCTGGCTGAGGTAGAATATTTTAATGACTAAAGCACAGACCCTGAGCCTACTTCCAGGTTCAAGTCCCAGCGGTACCACATATCAGCTATGTGATCATCAGTAAGTTAACTTATCTGTACCTCAGTTTCACCATCTGTAAAGTGGACATAATAACAAAGCCTACGCCCTAGGAGCCTTGGGAGGATTAAATAAGTCAGTACAAGTGATGTATGTACAGGGTATGTGCCAGGTAAGTGTTACATGTTACTGTTATTAGTTGTGTGAAGGTTCCAGAGGGTTCCAGAGAGAGAAAGAGAGAGGTTAGAGCAAGAGAAAAAGAAACATGGTAGCCGGGCGTGGTGGCGCACGCTTGTAATCCCAGTACTTTGGGAGGTAGAGACCGGAGGATCCAGGTTCGCGGCCAGCCTCAGCTCTCTCTCTCTCTCTCTCTCTCTCTCTCCCTGTTTCTCTCTCTCTCTCTCTCTTTCTCCCTGTTTCTCTCTCTCTCTCTCTCTCTCTCTCTCTCTCCTTAGTGAGGCCCTCTGCAACTTCATGAGACCTGGTTTCAAAATAAAGTATAAAAAAATAGGGCTGGGGGTGTAGT
>PVJS01042112.1:0-17651 GCA_004027185.1 Glis glis | reverse complement strand
CCCCGGCCCTATTTTTTATACTTTATTTTGAAACCGGGTCTCACAAAGTTGCGGAGGGCCTCACTAAGGGGAGAGAGAGAGAGAGACAGGGAGAGAGAGAGAGAGAGAGAGAGCGAGCTGAGGCTGGCCGCGAACCCAGATCCTCCGGTCTCCGCCTCCCAAAGTACTGGGATTACAAGCGTGCGCCACCACGCCCGGCTCACAATTTACAATTTCTAATAATGCCATTTTGTGTCCTTAATCACTTATGACTACTCATTCTCCTTCCTATTCTTGAACTTCCGAGAAATTTGATTTTTTCTTTTACTATTTTCATTAATATTACTCTGAGTAAATCAACCTCATTTTACTCCATATCCTGTGTTCTATTTTGTGTGTGTGTGTGGGGGGGAGTGTTTGGAATTGAACTCAGGTGCTCTACCTCAGAGCAACACCCCAGCCCTTTTTATTTTTTATTTTGAAACAGGATATTTTTAAGCTACCATGCACGGACCGCGAAACTGAGATTCTCTTGTCTCAGCCTCCCAAGTACTGGGATTACAGCAGTGCACCATCATGCCTAGCTCTGAGTTTTCTTCTTGATTATTAAATCTTAAATTAGTTTGTACAGCTAAGAAAAACAATCAATATACAAAAGAAGGCCATAACTCAAAATTCTATCCTGCACCCAAAACAAGGAATTAATTGATAGTAACTGACAATGGCTTTAAGATTTTAGTTGTTCTTTTCTTCTCTGTTTTCAATAAAGGAAGTGTTATAGAAAATTAGTTGTTACTTTCGTACCTAGGCCACCCTTCTGGAATAGCTATAGGCCAATCCAGGTTTTTTTAAGCCATTTTTTTCCACACGCACACTCACCTGTAGCCAAACTAAAAAAAAACACAAGAGGTATTGAATTGGATGAAACAGATTTTAATGGAGAGAAAGATAAAAGTACTTAATGTAATCTAGTGAAAATATCTACCAATTTATGGATGGTTCCAAATTACACCATTTACTTTTTTTCTCTGAATTTCAGGTCCCACATCACACAGATGTAACAATACCTGCCTTGTATAATAAGTACTTAACAGAGTTCCTGGAATACAGCAAGCAGCCAACGCAATGTACCTATTCTTTTATAGAATTCGAGAACTAAAGGGTACCTTAAATCTCATCAGATATAAATCTATCATTTTTATAAAAGAAGGAACAGACTAAGACAGATGTATTCATTTGATCAAAAACATGTATAAAAGGAATAAAGGGGAAAGATATTCCAGGCATAAGAACAGAAAGCAGAAAGGCTTTGGGCAAGGATTGATCATAGGGTACTGAGAAGATGACAGCAGGTGAACTGTCTGTGTTGTGATATCACTCCTTAGGTAAATGTGTGGAACAGAAACATCTTTATAGCCACTGACATCTGAATTGCTTATTTTCTTATTTGAAATGACAAAATTCATTGTTTGAATAGGAATGTTTGGCAACAATTTAGTAGGGTGGTATTTCAGAAAAAGGCAGCTTTCGGTGAACTTCTGAATAGCTGAGGGATTAAGTTGTAGAACAGTCAGATATAGCCAAAGACAAAATATTTTGCTTTTTTAGTGTCTTACCTATGTTTTATACCATGGTATGACTTTGACTCAAGCATGTATTATAACACCATACATTGATTATTGTTCTGTACAGCAAAATCTCAGTTGATCCATCAGGATACAAGAGGGACTTTCGATAATGGAGGAGAAACCCCAGAGGAACAAGAGAGGGAGAATTAACAAAAGAGGCACTTCCATTGACATTATGTACATAGGTGATACTACCAATGCCAATCTCAATATCATGTATGGGGAAGAAGAGGGAGTGGGGAGGGAGCTGGGGAAGCTCACCAAGTGCTGTGTACATGCATGTCCCTATCACTCTGAACTACATTATGATGTGAGACTAAAATGCACCAATAAAAGTATGTATAAACATTTAAAAAAGGAAACATTCTTTGACTCTCCCACTTTTTGGGTTCTTCTGGAATCACCAAGAAATTTTTAAGCACCTGCTGTGAATGGGACACTTGAAGGCACTTAATTTTTACTTCTTCATTAAATTAATACTTTTCTTAATATTATTCTCCCTCTTTTTTGGGGGGGCAGGCAGAGGCAGGGTTAAGGACAGTTTTTTATTTAGTTTTTGACACTAGGGATTGAACTCAGGAGTATTTTACCTCTGAATTACACCCTCAGCCCTTTTAATTTTTATTTTTTTGGAACAGGGTCTCACTAAGTTACCAAGGCTGGCTTTGAACCTGAGATCCCCTGTCTCAGCCCCTCAGGTACTGGGATTACAGGCATGTGCCACCCCACCCTGCTGATAGTTTCTAATTTTATAAAACATCTTTTCATTTTGCAATTATTTATCGCACGTTAAAAATAGTGCAAAATATTTAAAAAATAAAGTTACTCTTACACACACACACACACAAAAGCTACCTAAAAATACCAAATGAAAAATTGCATATCATTCTATAATGATAGAAGCTTAGACAGTAATATCTTTCATTGGAAGGATGGTGTTTTGTTATGGCATAGATGATATATGGATCTTAATGCATATATAATATAGAATGGAAGAGACAAGGATGTACTGATTTAAATATAAGGCAGATTAATCAATATAGAGATCTTTGAATATTTGTTTATATTTTTCAAAATAAAAATTATTTCCCCCTTTTTATTTTTTTTTTATTTATTTTTTTTTTTTGCGGTACCGGGGATTGAACGCAGGGGCGTTCTACCTCCGCGCTACGCCCCCGGCCCTATTTTTTATACTTTATTTTGAAACCGGGTCTCACGAAGTTGCGGAGGGCCTCACTAAGGGGAGAGAAAGAGAGAGAGAGAGAGAGAGAGAGAGAGAGAGAGACAGGGAGAGAGAGAGAGCGAGAGAGCTGAGGCTGGCCGCGAACCCGCATCCTCCGGTCTCTGCCTCCCAAAGTACTGGGATTACAAGCGTGCGCCACCACGCCCGGCCATTATTTCCCCCTTTTTAAAATAATAGTAGTTTAATCTAGAATCTTGTAAACCACACAGAATTAAGGGGGAATTTTTCTGTCCCTTTAATGAAGAAAAATTAATAAAAATACTACATTGGGGCTTTTCCAGTTCTCATATGTTTATGTTTATTTTCTCCTTTTGCATTAATTGGAATCTTAATATACATGAAATTGAATATTCCCTTTTTATTTGTTAACATTATAAGAATTCATCATTTTTACACTAAACCTTGAAACACACACATCCAGTGGTCTTGTTGGACCAATATGTTATCAATGTTGTCATCACCACTATTTTTGTCATCCTAATGGCAGGTAATACATGACCAGACATTAGACTTCAGACTTCACAGTAAACAATCTTGCTTAATTTTCACAAAAACCATTATTGTTATCATAACTATAACCATTATTATTGTCATAAACATGGAGAAAATAGTCATACGGAGAACTTGGTTAAGTTGCTAATAATTAGCATAGGCAGAAATAAAAATAAACACTTATTTTATTTCTATTTTGGCTAACACCCATGCATTGAATAAATGTGTCAGGATGCCATCTTTCTCAGCCTCCTACCAGGTTTTTGTGTAAATTTTTAATCTCTTTTTTTCTGAATTAGAGTACATCAATTATATTTTCTGCAAATAGTATGAGAAAAATATATTTTTTCAAACCTAATTTTGTGAAACTAATATCTTTCACATGCATGCTAGATTAAATAAATAGAAATTATTACATGAAATCTTTCTTCCCCAAATCTCTCTAGATGTTTATTAGTTTCTTCAATTGAATATTTCAGAAAAGTTTTTCATGTCTCATTCTGAATGCTTTATAGTTTGGATAATTTAAGGTTTAAAAAATGTATTCATAATGAAAGTGTTTGGATGAGTGTCTTTTAATCACCTTTTACCTAGAATGCATTTCTTTTTTTTCTTATTGTTTTTTGATGCTATTTATTTCATAAAATATATGTTAGTAATTGTTTATCTAAATTATGTTCTCTTATTTTCAGCACCAGCCAACACATACAATATTGTTTGATTCCCTAGTTTGCTGTATTTCGGTATAAAGAAAGCTTGTTATGCTTGTCCTTTATATTAATTCTTCTGTTTTGCAATGTTCGTTCTTCATACAACCATATTCACTTGGAATTTTCCTTTTGTGTTTTTGTTTTGTTTTGTTGTTTTTAGTTTGTCTTCAATATTTGCATACTTTTTGTAGGCTCATTGTGGTTGTTGGTGTCTATGTCACACAAGAAATATATTTTTGAACAATAACAACAAGGCAATATAGATTCTTTTTGTGAGACTATTTAGTGAAAAATTACTAAAGTTTCTATATTCACGTCATAACAGCTGGATGAGGTCATTGTGTCAGCCCCTTTTAATAAGGAAATATAACTGTGTAGAATCGATAACAAAAATAGTTATTTGGACGTCCAAATGTAATACTCGGATCACCGATAGGATTCTTAGAGTTGATGAGAGAGACGGCTAGGTATGCTACATCTTAAAATGACACCAAATTTAGTTATTTTGGTATTTAACAATTGAAGTAGAACACTTCTGTTGTATCCATATTTATTATAATTTACATTTTGTAATATATTTTCTGATATTTCCACAAATCCTGTTTTATTTATTTATGTATTTATTTTTGTGGTACTGGGGATTGAACGCAGGGGCGTTCTACCTCTGCGCTAAACCACTGGACCTATTTTTTCATATTTTATTTTGAAACCGGGTCTCACGAAGTTGCGGAGGGCTTCACTAGGTAGAGAGAGATAGAGAGAGAGACAGGGAGAGAGAGAGAGAGAGAGAGAGAAAGAGCTGAGGCTGGCCGCGAACCCGGATCCTCTGGTCTCCGCCTCCCAAAGTACTGCTGGGATTACAACCGTGCGCCACCACGCCCGGCGCTTCCACAAATCCTGTTAATGAGCATTAATGTTGTTATTCTAGTAAATTAGGATGTATGTTTGTATGTCTATATTTTAGAAAAGTAAAATAGAATTTGCTGCATCATTACTTCTTAAAATGTTTTTCTGTCTTACATTTAAATATAGTTCCATAGTAAACTATTTTTTAAATTAAAACAAACTGTATTTTTAAAAGGTATCTAGTAATCTAGTAAACTTTTTTTTCTTAGTACTCGGTATTGAACCTGAGGGGAAGGTTTCTATCACTAATCTACACTAAGCTACACCCCCAGGAATATTTAATATTTTATTTACTTATTATTCATTTATTTATTTTGCAGTGCTGGGGAATCATCCCAGGGGCATTCCACCTCTGAACTACAGCCCTAGTCCACCTTTATTTTTTTTGTTTTGAAACAGGGTCTCACTAAATTGCTGAGAATCTTGCTAAGTTGCTGAGGCCGTCCTCAAACCTATGATCCTCCTGTATCAGCCTTTCAAGTACTGGGATTACAGGTTTATGCCATGAAGCCTAGAACAACTTTATTCTTTCAGTTGTAAAAGAACAAAATTCTCGGAGAGATCTCATAGTCTTTTCTTTCTTTTAGGTACACATTGAACGCATCAGAACACTCCTAGTTTTTGCTTTCAAAATCATCTCCAGAATCCAACCACTACTATTCATTACCCTTGCTTAACACTGGGCCCAAACCACCATCATTTCAAATTTGTATTAGTGAAAGAGACTCCTATTCTTGTACTTGTACTTTGCCCTTTTATTCTGTGCTGGACATAGTTAAGCCTATGTCCTTAAAATGATCTATGAGGCACTTGGTGTCTGACTTCATTACCACCCAAGCATTTCTTCTTTTCTGTCCCTTGTTCACTTTAATGCAGGCACAGAGCCGTACACACAGTTTCTCAAACAAAACAAGCATCCTTCAAGCACAGATGCTCTGTACTGACTGTCTCATCATTTGGAAAGTCTTTTTTCTTCACCTGCTCTACACAGATTATGCACCCACTGTTTTCATGTTTCTGTCCACATTGCACCTTCTCAAAGGAAGACTCTCTGACCACCTGGGGTAAATGATATTCTGACTTCAAGTCTCTCTTTATTCTCCCCCACTTGTCACTGCTCTTACAACTAACTAATCTTACATATCTATTTGTTGAGGCTATCATTGTTTATTGTTTTTCTTACCAAGTAAAATGCAAGTTTTTTGAGATTAAGGACTGTTTTATTCTTAGGCCCATGTATAGAGTGTGGTAGGTATTAAATAATATTTGTTAAATTAATGAATCAATGAATGAATCCACCTGAAGTTATGTTTTTTGTGTGTTTGTTTGTTTTGTACTGAGTTTGATTCCAACGCCCTTCTACCTCTGAGCTATACCCCCAGACTTATTTTAGCTTTTATTTTGAAACAAGATCTCACTAAGTTGCTGAGGGACCTCACAAAATTGATGAGGCCGGCCTTGAACCTGCAATCCTCCTGCCTCAGCCTCCCAAGTGCTGGAATTACAGGCATGTGCCACCACACCCAGCTAACTTCACTCTTTTCAGTACATAATTAAACACCACTTTCAAATAACTTAGGTCTGTCAGAAATACAAGAAGATTCTTGTTAATGTCAGCCTGTATACCATGTGTATTTCTCTACTAGAGTTTTAATTCCTGTAGTACACATTGACTTTGAAGTGTTCTTAATGGCAAGATGTGAAAAGGGACAATTTTTAACTAGTGTAAAGGATAACACATTTTTTTCCACAGAGGAAAAACAGAATTGATCGGTGTTTATTAATTTAACATGGCATTTTTAGAATTTTTTATATTACTCTGTCATTAGTAATATATAACTTAAAATCTTTAATATACATTTCATAATTTATCTAGTCTGCAACATTTTAATAAAATGTAAGAATGTTATGATGGCAATAAGTGGAAAGTAGTGAAGTTCCATTTCCAGAACAAAAGGTGTTTGACATGATGTCAAAGGCTGTTTAAATATATAATTCATCCCATCTGTTCCTCCCCCCACAGAGCCAGCTGTAGAGGTTTAAAAGTGAAAAAAAAAAAAAGAGAAAGAGCTTGGCAATTCCTATCTCAGTTTTGATTAGCATAAACTTCTCAATTCTTGTCAGGAAATTCCTCCTTGAACATTAAACCCTGGAAGTTACCATTTATTTTCTTCTCTTGTGATGTCTTATGATTTAGAAATTAAAAAATATAAGGACTATGCCATGTTTTATCTCAACAGCATGTTCGAGGAAATGTCCAGTGGTGCATGTTGCCACACTTTATTAGAGCATGGAATGCCTTAAATATAAAGATGTCATTCATTCCAAATTCCAAACTGTGTTGAAGTAGGATTCCAGGGGAAAACATATATAGGAGATTTATGCCAGAATTATTTCCCTGTAGTACTATCAAAGAGAAGTGAAAAATAATTCTCTTAATTGGAACTATGTGGGGAATATAAGGTAGGGATAATTTAATTAATAGATTTGGAATGAGGCCAGAACTGCAGGGTTAATACCTCTGCTATTTCAATGAGGGCCTTGAGTGCTTACAAGTGGTCATCAGGACTGACACAGTTTACTCCGGACTAATCATAAAGCAGCTTTAAAAACTACTTTGGTATAAATGTTTTATGAAAACTGTTTCAAATGTGATTTTAATTTTTTTTGCAGGAGATTTAGATTAGCACAATATGATATATATATATATAAATATATAAATATGATATATATATAAATATATCCCCTTTGGTACCATGGATTGGACCCACGGGCATTCTACCTCTGAGCTACACCCCTAACAGATTTTTGTTTGTTTGATTTTGTTCTTTTTAAATAGGGTCTCACTAAATTGATGAGGGTCTTGATAAATTTCTGGGGCTGTCCTAGGAATGTGATCCTCCTATCTCAACATCCAAAGTTGGGATTTCAGGCATGTGTCACTGTACCTGGCAAGCTATATTTAAAATGTTTATTTATTGCTACAATTTACAAACTTTGGGAAATAAACTCTTATTGCATACATATTATGTTTTTAAATAAGCTTTTTTGCCTCTAATTTTTAATATAGCAATCACAGAATATAAACTATAAATCCTCCACCATATATAGAAATATAACTCATTAGAAAATCATATGAAACCATGTTTAGTGGACACTGAATAATAAGATGGACCAGATTGTGGTCCCTGAGAGATGGCAACAAAGGAGGTAAGCTTTCCAATGGGTCTGGCTTTATGCTTGAAGGCAGTTTCAAAAATTCAAGGACATGGAGCAGGCACTCAGGAAGAGCTTGGCAGTCTCACTGTGTTAAAAGAGATGACTGGCATTCAGGGAGCCTGGGGCAGCTGAAAGATATAGAATAGAGAGCTCTAGCAAGGAGATACACTGATAAATAGCCTCAGAGACATGCACAGGATTTGTGGTGTATACTGGATTGCACATGCATAAAGTGCCTTCCTGAAGAAAAGAAAGAAGCAGGAGGAAGAGGAGGAGGAGGAAGAGGAAAATGAAGAGGAGGAGGAGGAGAAGAGGAGAAGGAGGGGGAAGAGGAGGAAGAAGAAGACAGCTGAACTCTTCCTACAGTTCAAACTACTTGGAATGACTTTCAAGCTTTGACCATCCAAGATGGGGTGCTCTTAGATATCAACTGGGAAATTCAATATAGGTTATTAGGGACACATTCAGTGTAAGACTGAAAAATCCCCAGAGTAGCATCTAGTTTAGTCCTGTTTTAGCAAGTTTTAAAACAAGTTTCATAGTAACAGTACTTATCTGCTAATAATTTAGCTTCCAGAAAAGGTTCCACATTTCCTTTTATGATAGCAAACAATATTTAAATATTCATATAGGTGAAATTTATAATTTGGGGCATCAAATGAAATTTTTCAGACTTGCAGGTCTCCTAAGAAAACTACAAATAAAAGAAAAAATAATAGAAGTAACAAGACAGTTATCCAGTGAATTAATGAGGAAGGTCACAGGATGCAAGGAAAATATAAAATATCAATCAGATTTTACATATTCTACGATAAGAGGTTGTTTGTTTGTTTGTTATGTTTGTTTGTTTTTTGTTTTGGTGGTACTGGGGATTGAACCCAGGGCATTCTCCCTCCAAGCTACACCCCCAGCCTTATTTTATTCTTTATTTTTGAAACAGGCTCTCACTAAGTTGCAGAGGGCCTCACAAGTTGGTCAGGCTGGCCGTGAACCTGTGATCCTCCTGTCTCAGCCTTCCAAGTACTGGGATTACAAGCGGGTGCCACCATGCCCATTACAATAAGAATTTTTAAAGATATAATTGTAATACCAGCAAATACAGAAAAAATAATAAACTATATGGAAGATTTTAACATGAAACTTTAAAACATTGCTGAGGAAAATTAATTAAAATAAATAAATTAGTAAATAAATGCATCCAAAATTTGATATTTTTAAGATGTCAAACCTCCCCAAAGTGAGATATACATTAAATATAATCACAGTCAAAATCAAAAGAGGCTTTAATGTAGAAATAAATCAGTAGTAAACCTTATATGAAAGTGCAAAAATAGATGAATAATCAAAGATTCTGATTTCAAGATTTATTATTCTGCTATAAGAATCAAAACAAGTTGGTGCTTTATTAAGTATCGAAACATAGATTATTCAAATACAAGAGTATTATGTAGTAAATACATCTGTGACAAAAGTAATCCGATGGATAAAATTAGTCTTTTCAACAAATAGTGTGAAAACCCCCAGATATTACAGTAGCAAAAATTAATTTAACACTTACCTCTCACCACTCACACTCCAAAAACAAACTGGAACACAGAAATAAGGATGTAACCTAAAACTCTTATGTTTCCAAAATAAAATATAGAAACAAATATTCATGACCATGGGATAAGCAAAAAACAAAATAAAAGATGTAAAAGTTCAACACATAAAAGAAAAAATACAAAAATTGAAATTCACCAATACCAAAATATTCTGGTCGGAAAGAGACACAATTAATAAAATAAAAGGTGAAGCCACAGAGTATTCTCAAGACATATAAATAGGTAATTAATTGAGCAATACATATCACTACTCATAAATATGAGTATATGAATTCTCAAAACATATAATGACAATTAACTAATATTCAGAATACATAAAACTTTCATAAATCCATAATAAAAAACAATTGAATAAAAATGTGTAAAATATCTGAATAAACACTTTCTAAAATAACATACACAAATGGTCAGTAAAGACACACAATTAAATGTCAATCCTCAGGCAAAAGTTATTGAAAGCTATGAAGAGATACTACTATGCACCACATATAACATTACACTGTACTACATACTTCATGAAATTATAATGGCTGATAGTAATAAAACTGAGAGTATCATATGTTGGTAAGGAGAGGAGCCCGAGAATATTCCTGGTAGGAATGCAAAGCGATAGAACCACTTTGAGAAAATAGTATGGCAATCTTTTCTAAAGTTTGGCATGCCCTTAACACAGGATCCAATCACTATATCCTAAATATATTAGTCTCAAGGTTAATCTCAAGATAAAATATATTAATCTCAAAATGAAATATATTAATCTAAATATATTAATCTCAAAATCTTAAGATTTCCCCCTTTCTGATTATCAATTGCTGTATATCAACCAATCCGCTATTTAGTGGATCAAAGCATGGCACCATTTATTTTTACTTGTAAGTCGGCAATTTGGGCAAGTCTTGTTAGGGACCACATCGCCCCTCCATCTGACATGAATTGGGGTGGCATGAAGTTTGGGAGTCGGATTCTGCTATGGGTTTTTCACTCATGCTGAGTGGTTGATATGTTCTTTCGGATGAGAGCTCCACTGACTTTATAACTTAACTTTCTCAAAATATGGTGGCTGGGTTTCAAAGGTGAGTATCCTGAGACAGTCCCTAATGAAAACTGTATCATCACTTTGGAAAACTACTGGCAGAATTTAATAACAGTAAAAATTTGCATGTATTATGACCCAGAAATTCTACTGATGGTTAGAAGTCCAATATATATTTATACCAGAACACAGGTATAGTAATTGTAATAGTAATATTTATTTCCAATAAGAAAAAAATAAACAATGGACAATCCAAAAATACCCCTTAGTAACAGAATGGACAAATGAAAATGTATTCACTCAGTAGAACACTAAATTGTTGCCATGTACGATAACATGGATGGATTCACAAGCATATTCCTAAGTAAATGCTTGCAACTGAAACTACATTTTAAAGAGCCATGCCGGGCGTGGTGGCGCACACTTGTAATCCCAGTACTTAGGAGGCTGAGACCGGAGGATCCGGGTTCGCAGCCAGCCTTAGCTACTTAGGCCCTCCACAACTTACTGAGACCCTGTTTCAAAATAAAGAATAAAAAATAGGGCTGGGGGTGTAGCTTGGAGGTAGAATGCCCCTGGGTTCAATCCCCAATAGCAAAAAAATAAAAATAAAAATAAAAAGCCATAATATATAATTCAATCTGCATTATTTGAAACCTGTTGAGAAAACTTTATGGATAAATGAGCCAGGATAGGTGTTATCTTGAGAGCTGGTTATTGAGCTGAGGCGGTGTCAGGGGAACCTGCTGTATTTATTTGTGTGTTCCTTACACTGGTGAATTTACTCAATGGAAATGCATTGCACTGTAAACTTACAATTTGCATCCTATTCTATATATTATGCATCAATAAAAATTTACTTAAATACATTCACAGATGATTTCATCATATATATTCTTTATATGGTGCTTGGGATTCTTTGAAATATATATCTATGCGCAGTTAAAATATAATTGAAATTTTTATTTTTCCATTTTATTTATTTACTTATTTGTTTATTTTGTGGTACTGGGAATTGAACCCAGAGACATTCTACCTCTGAGCTACATCCCCAGACCAATTTTACTTCTTATCTGGAAACAGGGTCTCACTAGGTTGCTGAGAGCCTCACTAAATTGCTGAGGCTGTCCTTGAACCTGCGATCCTCCAGTCTTAGCCTCCCAAGTACAAGAATTACAAGCGTGTGCCACCACGCCCGGCTAGATGTGAACACTGAGATAGCACAGAACATAAACTTAAGTCTCTGAAGAGACCACCTGCTGAAACGTAGGTCAGGAATGCACAGGCTGGTATAATAAATTCAGGTTGGTTTTGTTGTTGTTGTTTTGAATATATTACTTTTAAAACCTATGAGCAGATAAAGAGGAAAATGACAAAAAGAACAATCACCTTTGTGGCATTAATGTTAAAACCAGCTTAAAATTTACTATTATTGTCTTAATTGTGAATATACTTTTGACCCAAAGCCATTCAAGTGCTTATAGTTTGAGGCAGTTGGCTTGATTTTGACTTGAAAATAAAAGTAAAATCACAACTTACTTTCACTTATGGGGCAGTGAGTATTTACATAGTATATTTTTATTCATTAATTCAATGATCACATAAAGATATGAAAAAGGTGGGCATGAACCACCTCCTTATTAAGAAGCCCAATCTGATGAGGACTCTTCAAGCTGAATTATGTCCTTCCCCAATTCCTATGCCGAAGCCTCAATCCCAGGGCCTCGGAGTGTAAATATATTGAGAGGAAAGCTCGTTGAAGAAATTATTAAGTTAATATGAGGATATTAGGGTGGAACACTAAGCAAATACTACTGATGTTCTTATGAGAAGAGGAAATTTGGGTGCAAAAAGAAACTCCTGAGGTGGGAACACACAGACGGCCATGAGAAAACACAGCAAGAAGGAGGACATATGCAAGGAAAGAAAGGATGCCTCAGGAGAGACCAAACCTGACGGCACATTGATTTTCAGCTTCTACTGTCCACGACTGTGAAAACTGGGCTTCCAGCCTCTAGAAAATAAATTCATACTATTTGAGCCACCCTGCCTATGATATTTTGCATTGGGAGCCCTATCACATTACTACAGGGAACCATATCATTAGAATATACTTATATGCTGGCACCTGCCTGTAATCTCAGAGACTCAGGAGGCTGAGGCCGGAGGATCAAAAATTGAAACCCAGCCTGGGAAACTTAAGAAGACCCTGTCTCGAAATTAAAAGTAAAAAAGGGCTGAGATCTATCTCAGTGAAAGAACATCCTGGAGCCGGGCGTGGTGGCGCACGCTTGTAATCCCAGTACTTTGGGAGGCGGAGACCGGAGGATCCGAGTTCGAGGCCAGCCTCAGCTCTCTGTCTCTCTCTCTCTCTCTACTTAGTGAGGCCCTCCGCAACTTCGTGAGACCCGGTTTCAAAATAAAGTATAAAAAATAGGGCCGGGGGTGTAGCGTGGAGGTAGAACGCCCCTGGGTTCAATCCCCGGTACCGCAAAAAAAAAAAAAAAAAAAAGAACATCCTGGGTTCAATACCCAGTACTGAAAAAAAAAGAAAATATTTATGCATACAAATAAAAAATTCTATTTTGTTAATTATGACAAACGTATAAGGTTCATAAAATAATTTGACCTTACTTATCCAAATAACAGAAAAAAATCAAGAAATTGGTTTGTATTGTGAATTAGAAAAGTGAGATTAAATTAATAAGTTAAAGTGGTCATTATGTCAGGAAGATCAAATAGGATGGATGGGAAGAATACTGGCCAATCTGACATCACTGTACAAAAGAACAGGAAATACAGAGGAAAGTAAAAGACGCTAAAGTTGTGTTGGTCTGCAATGGCCAAATAAAATACAATTGCCCTTCCTGTAATAATAATCTGGTGTCTAAATTTGCGTAGTATATTTACATATATAATAGATCCAAAAATATATCCATCTACACGCATATAAGCATGTAGTTCTGTCTAACCTATCTTATTCTTTTTAAACAAAGGCTTGTATTTTGTTTTTCATGTAATTGTACAACTAATTTTTTTAATTCTACCACAGATCCTATTATATGATATATTCATATATTAAACCTTTTTACATAGATAAGATACTTGATTAAAAGCTGGGTTTATACAATTCTGAGAGCATCATTTGCATATACAGTATTAGTATGGAGACACACGTGCTTATTTATTCTTGCTGGCTGCCAAATTTCATTCATTAGAAAGTCTTACTTAAGAGCTACTAAAAATAACAACAATTTAGAGTGTAATTTGCCAAAAACAAAATTAGTCAAGTCAGTGAAGACAATTACACAAGACAGTTTAATAAAAACTCCATAAATATTTTATTTAGCCCATTAGTGATTTCCCCTCTCTACCAAGAACAATACTTCCTTTCCTTCTTAAAGTACATTTAATTAACCTAATATAATGCTCAATTTGATTAAAAGATTTCTCAGTTTTATTTTTCTTACACATTAACGTGGAGAAAATGACAACATATTTTAAATGTATCGCGGTAGAATGTTGAATCCTTCATGTTTTCCCTGTTGAGGAGGTCATGAAAGGCAATATAGCCTGGTAAGTAGGAACATCAATTCTGGATACAGAGAGCTCAGATTGAATCTCTAATCTGTAGTTTACCAGCTGCATGCCTGTGGTAAGCACTTTCACCTGCATATACCTCAGTTTTTTCCATCTGGAAAGTAGAGATGATAGTAAATGTCTGATTAGGATTAATTATCTTAAACCTAAATGAAGTAATATTTTGTAAAATTCTTAGGACAGAATCTGTTACAATTAGCATAAACTAAGTATTTGCTATTATTGTTCATGTCTATGTCTGTATTTTCTATGATCAGATAATGCAAAGAAAAATATGGCATGGTATAACTTAGATTTAAAATGTGTTTAATAGTAATTAATTGAGACAAGAGTAGAAATACAAGAGATTGAGTGGAAACAAGAAAAAGAGATGTTAGGCCATCACGAAATATGTATTATATCATTAATAATAGTCACTTATGTAAAAAGATATATATTTTCATATGCTATAACTCAATGTAAAGGTATTCAATTTATAAAAATATTGCAAACATTTTGCCCTTTTTTCTATTTATGTCCCAGAAGTCAAAGATATATTATGACACAAGCATATGTTGTAGCTATTATTTTATTTCTCACAGTTACAAATGGTTCATTAGTAATTCCTAGAATAAGTAGTTATTCATAAGTATTTTATTTCCTTGAGTCATCTAGGAAAACCTAATTCATTTATTCTACTGTCATTATTATGTGATCATGTATTCAATCAGGTGTTACGGTTGGTATTTCTAGATAAATCCAGTTTCAAAGAGGTCATGAAGAAGAGAAATAAGCAGAAAAGGAGGCTGTGAAGATCAGCATGGGAATTAATAGTAGTGATAATCTGAGGCTTCAAGTTTCTTCAGGAATTAGGCAGCAAGTTTATCAGTTTAAAGGAAGGCAGAAAATTTTGAAGCTAGAATAAGGTGTCAAAGCCTTGTGAAAACTAATCAAATTTTGGAGCCGCATTTTGGAATTTTACATGTTGTTAGAAAATTAGTCATGTCCTTTTACTTGTAAATTGAGTTGTCATAAAGTTACTGAGAATCCTGTCATCTCTTTTTTAAAATCTGTCCTTGTTTTATAATTGTTGCAAAAGTTGTCTGCTTTTTATTTACCTTATTTTTTTAATCAGGTTACATAGAGATTTTCCTAGGTTTAAAATCTTCGAGTTTATCTATTACTTTTATTGTTTTTGATATTGTTTATCTATTACTTTTATTGTTTTTAATCTTTATTAACTTATAAATATTTACAAAAAAGGCAGTTTTTCCCCTACTATTTGGTTAATGTTTGATCCACTTCCTTATATTTTCGTTCTTCCTTTTGGAATTGTGATTTCATATGCTATTATACTGGATCAATCTTCCAAATATATTTTCATTCAAGATTTTAACTCTTTATAAGTTGTATTTAGCTTAATATTTGTTTGATTTAAACTGTCTTGCTAACTTTATAAAACTGAATTATTTCTTCCATTTTGTCTTCTAAGTCCTGCTTTGGGTTTCAAGCACTGTTATTTTCTGCTTTGATTCATCTGCTAAGTTATGAGGAAATTTTCTTTTTGTTTTTAATCATCTGAGATAATTTTATATGGCATATATTTGTTTACTTAAATGATCTCATTTATATTATTTTAATTGACCTCTTTGTCTATCTCATTCAGAAGTATTGTTTCACTGAGAAGTTTTGGTTTCCTGAACTTACTTTCTATGGGATGTAATACAACTAAATTCACTTTTCACTTTTTGTTTTCTATTCTGCAGTGCCACTACATCCTGCTGATCTTCTTTTAAGGTGCCTGCAGAAAAAAATCACTCGTGATATATTTTTATGAAATTTGACAAACACATATTCATGAATCCACTACCATGAAATTTACATCACCTTACAATTTCCCTTTGAGTTGGTATTCAACCCCTCCTTCCTCTGAAAAGCTTGGTAGTCACTTTTTTCTGTATGTATGTATGTATGTATGTATTTTGGATTTTATATACTTTTATTGGTGCATTGTAGTCTAACATTATAATGTGGTTCAGAATGATAGTGACATACATGCACACAGCACTTGGTGAGCTTTCCCCTGGCTCCCTTCCCACTACCTCCCCAATCCCTCCCCTGTAGTCACTTTTAACCTATGTTTTCTATGTTTTCCTTTATATTTAACATGGTTTCATACATACAGCATTAAGTTGGATTTGCCTTTTTATCCACTATAATAATCTTTGTCTTTAATTGGTATACTTAGACTGTTCACATCCAAAATGATTATTGAAGTGGTTAGTTTAAAATGTATTATCTTGGTAGGTCTTTTTTGTTTCTTTTCTCTGTCTCTGTCTACTCTCTCTCTCTCTCTCTCTCATGTTTTTACTCTTTTGCTCTTTTATTTCTTTTCTGATTAATCGAGGAGGCTTTATGACTCTATATCATCTCCTTTATTGGCTGATTATTGATACATTTAAAAATATATTTTGAGTTTATCCTTGGGTATACATCCTACATTTTAAATAAACTGAGTCTACCTTTATATGGTATTGTACTGCTTAATGTGTAAGAAACATTATAAAATTATGAAAGTATATCTTAGTTCTTCCCTACATCCTTCATGCTATTAGCATATGTTTTTGTATTTATGTAGTCTCTAAAGACAAAATAAATTACTGGTTTTGATTTTAAATGCCTTTTAGGAGAAAGGTGTGGTAATGTGTCTGTAGTTCCAGAAACTTGGGAGGCTAAGGCAGAAGGATTGCTTTAGCCCAGCAGTTCAAGGCTAACCTGGGGAACACACTGAAATTCTATCTAAAAAATTACTTCAGACAAATTAAAGAGAATAAAAGATAGTAATGTCATTTTACATTCATTTATTCCACTTTCAATGCACATTTTGGGTGAATTATTTTCTGCCTTATTTCATATTCCTTATAAGATCTTTTGACATTTCTTTTTTAGTAAATCTGTTAGCAAAGAATTCCTTATTTTAGTTGTTCTGAAAAAATACTCACTTCTCTTTCATTTTGAAGGGAATTCTCTAGCTTTACTTTTTTCTTTTAGCATATTGAAGAGTTCTTTTCTCAATCTTGTTTGCAAGGTTTCTAAAAATAAGTCTGCCACAATACTTTTATCATTTTATCCTTCTTATGTTTTAGGCTATATGTCTTTTTTATCTGGATGTCCTTAAGACTGTATCTTTGTATTTCAAAATCTTGAATCTGATATCCAATGCATAGCCCTTCCTTCCTTCCTTCCTTCCTTCCTTCC
>PVJS01042111.1:0-17652 GCA_004027185.1 Glis glis | reverse complement strand
TTTTTTTTGGTTCTGGGGCTTGAACCCAGAGGCATTCTACCTCCGAGCTACACCCCCAGCCCAATTTTTTATTCTTTATTTTGAAACAGGGTCTCACTAAGTTGCAGAGGGCCTCACTAAGTAGCTGGGGCTGGCGGCGAACCTGTGATCCTCCTGTCTCAACCTCCCAAGTACTGGGATTACAAGCGTGAGCCACCACTCCCGGCTGTATTGTGATTTTTCATAGTAACTTCTTAGCCTATATGAAAAAGTGTAATATATTTGTTATTGAGGGACCATCTTTCTACTTTTGGCCACATCTTCTCAGCTGTTTTTTTTTTTTCTTGTTTCTTCTAATGAATAATATGGTTGAGTTGACTTTTAAGCAACATTTAAGTTTATTTTTTCTTGGTGTGGAGTTTGAAACCAGGACCATGGGCAACTGCAACAGTAAATGTATCAGTGAAATCTAATGTAAATTCTCATACTGTTTTCAACTTTTAATAGGCTATTTTAAACTGAATAATTAGCAAATATTGTTGATAGTTCTGCTTTTAACATGACAATTATTGTGTACATTTAGTTAGAATACACTCAGCTCTATGCTCAAAATGATACAGCACATTAATGAAATATTTGCCTGTAGAATAAACTCCCTTAGTTCTTTTGGATTCTAAACTTACCTAAGGTTAGTACAAAATTGAAATAAAAAATGTAAATAAATGCTGGCCATGGTGATGCACACCTGTAATCCCAGTTCTTAGGAGGGTGAGACAGGAGGATTGCAGGTTTGAGGCCAGCCTCAGCAGCTTAGCAAGACCCTGTTTAAAAATAAATAAAATAGGGCTGGGGGTGTAGCTTGGAGGTAGAATGCCCCTGAGTTCAATCCCCAGTACCAAATAAAAAAGTAAACAAGTTTTTTATTGATTGAATAGTTCTCTTACAACTGCATTTGTTTTCTGAATTTCCATTATAATTGTAATAATATCCCCACCTATCCTTTATTTTAAGTAAAATCTCCATAAAAGTACCTTAAAGCCACCCCCAGTTTTTCATCCCTACATTTATTTCATCGTGTTGGAATTGTAACTACTATTATGTTATTTGTTGGTGAGAATCCTAACATTTTGGGAAATAGTTGTTAAAGGGTTGTAACACTGATTTATTAATCAGTTATTAGGAAGTTTTTCAGATTTGGTCTTTATAGCAGCTATATGTTTTATTTTCTGGCCACTGCCTTTAAATTTAATTACATTACCTTGAAATATCTCTGAAAACATCTAAAAGGTTCCTATGGAGAGTTAGCTTTCTTCAAAAGAAGAGATAGATGAATATCACAGAAGGTACTGAGTTTCCTGAATTTGTTGGATTTTGGGGCTTCCATGTTCTTTAATCCAACATTTAGGAGTACATTTGTTAAAGTTCAAATTCTGTTTAAAGTAATTAGAATCCTGTATACTCTTTTTTTTTTTTTTTGCGGTACCGGGGATTGAACACAGGGGTGTTCTACCTCCGCGCTACGCCCCCGGCCCTACAATGTATACTTTATTTTGAAACCGGGTCTCACGAAGTTGTGGAGGGCCTCGCTAAGGAGAGAGAGAAATAGGAAGAGAGAGAGCGAGAGAGCTGAGGCTGGCCGCGAACCCGGATCCTCCGGTCTCTGCCTCCCAAAGTACTGGGATTACAAGCGTGCGCCACCAGGCCTGGCATAGAATCCTGTATACTCTTAAACTCTTGTCCTGCCCCATGTGGTGGTCCACACATGTAATCACAGTACTTGGGAGGTTGAGACAGGAGGATCTCAGGTTTGAGGACAGCCTCAGCAACTTATTGAAGGCCCTGTTTCAAAATAAAAAATAAAATAGGGCTGGGGGTGTAGTTCGGAGGTAGAATGCCCCTGGGTTCAATCCCTAGTACTACAACAAAACAAAATACCTCTTGTCCTTAGCCCACTGAAATTCACTTTTTAAATGAAATGTTTATATTTTGTTAAGCTGCCTTTATATTATTTCTGATGAATGTAACTAGTGGTTCATATATCTGTGAGAAATGTAATTGTGCCTCTCTTGTCTATATACATTCTCATCTCCCAGGAAAAATAGCTTCCATTTGATATTCTGCTTCTTGAGTCTTTTTTCCCCCTTGCAATTTCATAATTTTCCTGTTACATTATTGCATTTTTCCTTGTACTCTTGATACTTTACTAATTAAAATGCTTTATTTAGATGTTAAGGATATTTTTCTTTTCAAATTATAAAAGGTAACTTTTAAATTGCCCAACCCAAAATAAGCTTTATATTTTGTTTGGATTGCTGTAACATGGTAGGTACATACCAGAATCAGATACTCATACAGGTGCATAGCAGAGCCACACAATTATACCACATATCACATAGTTTTATATTCTCTGTAGAGAGTCTTTTTCACAACAGAATGATGACAATGATGATTATCCTTATTATATATACAACTTATTGAGTGTGTCAGTGCTATGCTAAATGTTTACATACATTGTCACATTTAATCCTTAGAACAATCTTTAAAGCAAATAGTTATTTTAAAGGTGAGAAAAACAAAACATAGAGAGGCAAGGAAACTTTGCTAAAGTTACATACTTAGTGTAAGTTGCAAAACTAGAAATGAAGCTAATAGCTAGGGCTCCTAAGCCCATGGTCAACCTCTTTGTAAACATTTCTACTGATTGTGACCCACTATATTGCAAGGAAATTAATTCTGTGGGGTTTTTTGGGTACTTGGGATTGAACACGGGGGTATTCTACCTCCAAGCTACACCCCCCAGCTCTATTTTATATTTATTTTGAACAGGGTCTCGCTAGATTGATCAGAGTCTCACTACTTTAGACTGAAACCTGCCATCCTCCTGTCTCAGCCTCTCCAGGTACTGGGATTACAGGCGTTTTCCATCACACCTGGCAATGTGTATGTATTGATTCATATAATGTTCATGATATATATAGATTCCCACTTAGTACTTACAGTGACCTTGTAGAGAGATTCTTTCTCTATTGGACAACTCTCAGAGTATTTCTGTAGAACTCAAATCTCTTCTTATTTCTTTCTCATGTAATGGCACATATATAAGTGAGGCACATCCAGCCTCACGATAGCCCTTTAGATATTTGACAAGAGCTATCGTATTCCCCTTTTCTTCAGGTTAAACATCTCTAACTTCCATACCCATTCCTCATACAACATGATTTCTGAGGTGTTTTATTTTTTCTTTTGTGGTTTTGGGGATTGAACCCAGGGGCATTCTGCACCCTCAGCCCTATTAATTTACTTATTTATTTATTTATTTAGCGGTACTGGGGATTGAACCCAAGGGCATTCTACCTCCAAGCTACACCCCCACCCCTGTTTTTTATTTTTATTTTTATTTTTTATTTTTATTTTTTATTAATTTTGAAACAAGGTCTCACAAAGTTACAGAGGGCCTAAATAGCTGAGGCTAGCCAGGAACCTGGGATCCTCCTGTCTCAGCCTCCCATGCGTGCGCCACCACGCCCGGCGTTTATTTTTAATTTGAAACAGGGTCTTGCTAGGTTGATGAGAGTCTCACTACTTGCTGAGGCTGTCCTCAAACCTGCGATCATCATGTCTCAGCCTCCCAAGTACTGGGATTACAGGCGTGTGCCACCATGCCCGGCTCCAGTGTAAAGATTTTTCTGAATGACTTTTTGTAATTGTTTGGCAAAGTATCATAGGGACAAACCACTTTTTTTTTTTTTTGCAGTACCGGGAATTGAACCCAGGGGCCTTCTACCTCCAAGCTACACCCCCGGCCCTATTTTTTATACTTTATTTTGAAACCGGGTTTCACGAAGTTGCAGAGGGCCTCACTAAGTAGCTGAGGCTGGCCGCGAACCCGGATCCTCCGGTCTCAGCCTCCCAAGTGCTGGGATTACAAGCGTGCGCCACCATGCCCGGCCAACAAGCCACTTTTTAATTGTGAACAATAATGATTTTACTTATTCCTTACCTTTAGAATTGAGAATGATATATGAAGCATATAGAAGGCTTTGGATTTGACTGTACTTGTTGTTTGTTAAGCTTGTAATTTTATTCCTTTGAGTTAAACATCCTTAAAAAGCTAAGTAGCTTCTATTGGATGCTAGTCAAAAACTTTTAAGAGGCAAAAGTCCTGGGTATATGAATTGTTCAAACCAGCCTTTCCTAGATGTGAAAAATTTCCACTCTGAGAGATTCAGTAATTTCTATTGCTTTTAATTACATTGTTTGGCAGTGACAAGCCATCTTTATATAATTAATTTTTATTTTACTGAGTTGTAATATCTTGAGGTATTTTACACAATGATTAGAGATTTCAAAATTAAGTTAAATTTCAATTGAGACTATTCCTGATTATGCAGGTAATCAATGCCACGACAATGAAATGGTTAACATGTATAAATAACATCTTTGCCTGAACATGTATAAATAACATCTTTGCCTGGTGGCATGTGTGGTCCTGGGGTTTGAGTTCAGGTGCATTCTACCTCTGAGCGACACCCCCCCCCCGCCCTTTTTATTTTTGTTTTGAAACAGGGTTTCACTAGGTTGCTGAGAGTCTTGCTAGGTTGCTGAGGTGGTCCTCAAACCTGTGATTCTCCTGTCTCAGCCTCCCAAGTACTAGGATTACAGTCATGTGTCATCACACCTGGCTGGTAGATTTTTTTTTTTAGACAGGAATTTTATTTTTATTTTTATTTATTTTTTGTGTGGTACTGGGAATTGAACCCAGAGGCATTGTACCTCTGGGCTACATCCCCAAACGGATTTTATTTCTTATTTGGAAACAAGGTCTCACTAGGTTGCTGAGAGCCTCACTAAATTGCTGAGGCTGTCCTTGAACCTGTGATCTTCCAGTCTCAGCCTCCCAAGTACTAGGATTACAAGTGTGTGCCACCACACCCGGCTTTAGACAGGAATTTAAAAATTTTAATTTCTGAAAGATTCCGCAATTGGTAATTGCGGAAGTTGGATAATCTGGTGACCATGCAATATGTTTTTTTTATTCTATTATGTCCTTCATCTTCCTTTTGATATTCTTTTCTCTGCATTATTTTTGTCACTAAAATTTTCATGATGGGTGATGCAAAAGAATAATGCATAATAGATCTCTTTGAGAAGAGGCACCTATAAAATTAAGCTTTATGTAACAACAACAACAAAAATCCTGACTGACCTACTGGTAAATTTAGTCAGGAGAGGGTTAAAATGATGTTACATGTTTAAAAGAATATTAGTAAGCCGGGCGTGGTGGCTCATGCTTGTAATCCCAGTACTTGGGAGGCTGAGACCGGAGGATCCAGGTTCGCAGCCAGCCTCAGCTACTTAGTGAGGCCCTCCACAACTTAGTGAGACCCTGCTTCAAAATAAAGATTAAAAACTAGGGCTGGGGTTGTAGCCCAGAGGTAGAATGCCCCTGGGTTCAGTCCTCTGTACTGCCAATACATACATACATACATACATACATACATACATAAATATTAGTAATTCCATATTCTTTGTTTTATAGTCTTCAAATTTTTATTTTTTAAAGAAAGGCCGCAGTTTCCCATAGAAAAAAGGTGATGTATAAAGGCTGAAGATAATCCATTAAGAATGTTAGATATCTTCACTGGGTATGAAGGTGATTTGGTCAAGAAATCTGACATTCCACTCCTGTCAGAGTTGATTTCATTGATCTTCATGGCAAGATGAATACATCTTTCTTTCTTTCTTCCCACACGTATTGCCAACTGAGTAAGACTGTCCTGGGGTTAAGTGGTTGTTTCCTGATGGCATTGCTATTAGCACTGAACTTGATCCACCACTAAAAAGGTTTTTATTGTTATCTAGATTGTGTTACCTCAAAAAAGGGAGGGAGGATCCTCTCTCCTTTCCTGTATTGATCCACAGTAGGAATAAAAATTACCTTTTAGCTGGGCGTGGTGGCACCCACTTGTAATCTCAGTACTTGGGAGGCTGAGACAGGAGGCTCGTAGGTTTGAGACCAGCCTGAGCAAGACCCTGTTTTAAATAAAAAATAAAAAGGGCTAGGAGTATAGTTCAGAGATAGAATGCCCCTGGGTTCAACCCCCAATACCGAAACAAAAAAGAATTATGACCTTTCAATTTTGTCAAAAATGGCAGCAGAAATGGGCATTTATTGGTGGTGGTAGGTCTTATTCTTAACAAGGCAAGAGAATTCTGGAGGACTCTCACAGGGTCTCACTAAGTTGCGGAGGGCCTCACGAAGTTGCTGAAGCTGGTCACGAACCTGTGATCCTCCTGTCTCAACCTTCCAAGTACTAGGATTACAAGTGTGCGCCACCATGCCTGACTGATCTTTTTTTTTTTTTTTTTTTGCGGTACTGGGGATTGAACCCAGGGGAATTCTACCTCTGAGCGACACCCCCAGCGCTATTTTTTATTTATTTTTTTGAAACAGGGTCTCACTAAGTTGCAGAGGGCTTCAGTAAGTAGCTGAGGCTGGCCGCGAACCAAGATCCTCCGGTCTCAGCCTCCCAAGTACTGGGATTACAAGCGTGTGCCACCACGCCTGGCTTCCAACTGATCTTTTGGTTCTTAATGATTTCTTTTTTCTTTTGTTGCATTCATTCATTCAATACATACTGAGCCCCTAATAGGTAATAGACAGTGTTTCAGTATAGCAGTGAGCAGAACTAACAAAGTTCCTGCTCTCATGGAGCTTACATTCTAATGGGAAAATTAGATAATAAATTAATAAATATATGGCTGTTAATAATAAGTATTATAGAGTAAAATAAGGTAGGGTGAGGATAGAGTTTGCTGGCATTACAGGGAAGGGGGTTTGAAATCTTTGAGGTATGGGTGAGGGAAGATAACCAATAAGAGAAGTTTAAGCAGTCACCTAAAAAAAAATAGAAAGCAGATATCTGGCAGGACAGAGTTTCAAGCAGAAAATAGCAAATGCAAAGGTATTACATTCAAGGAATAGAACGCATGTGTGTCTGGAACAAAGTGAGCAAGAAGGGAATGCGATGGGAGTTAAGAGATTTGAGAGGTAGCTGGGGGTGTAAGCATGCAGAACTTTTATAGACAGTTGTTAAGGGTTTGGCTTTTACTCTGAGCAACACAGGACACAGATGCTTTTGAGCAGAGGAGTGACACGATCTGATTTTAAGAGGCTCACTCTAGCTGCTACATGAAGCAGAGTTGGGTGGGCAGGGGTCACTAACAAGCTATTGTAGTAAGTGGGGGTACCCAGAAGTATGAGAAGTTAGAACTGGTAGGAGTCAACAATGGATTGGATGTGAGATTTTTGTGTGTTTTAATACTACAGTACCATTTTTGAGAGAGAATGCAGAAACTCCCTTTTTATCACTTGTTTGGGTGGGACTGGATTGTGTCTAGAATCTAGAGCTATGTTGGTTCTGGTACTTGTAATTTTCTGCTTTGCTCTATAATTAGGGGCTGTACAATATCAAAACTATTTTATAATAGTACCAAGTTATTGCTTGCCTTTTTGACTGCACTGACATTTTCACTGATGCTACAAAAGCAGTGTTGAGTACGTGCCTTTTTGGTATTCTTGGTAACATAATGGAGATTGTGCATGAAGTTCTGTTGCATACTGAGGGTAAATGAGGGAACAACACTGAACTGATTGAGTTGTAAGCTGAATTAGCCACTTTTCTTATGAAATACCATTTTTACTTGAAAAATGACTTCCAAATTATCTATTGCAATTTAGATATTTGGCAGGTATTTTCTGGAAAATGAATGAAGTGAGCCTGTGACTTTCGAGGAAAACAGCAGTTAGTATTTGTTGCTAATGAAAAAATTGAAGCTATCAAATAAAAATTAGAATTTTGGAGAACTTATCTCTGCCACTGTAAGCTTGACAGGTTTCTAAAACTTAAAGACTGTTCTGAGCTGGGTGCAGTGGTAAATGCCTGTAATCCCAGTACTTGGGAGGCTGAGACAAGAGAATCATAGGTTTGAGGCCAGAGCACAGTAACTTAATGAAACCCTGTTTTGAGATAAAAAAAAAATTTTAAAAAAGGGATGGGAGTGTAGATCAGCGGTAGAACGCCCCTAGATTCAATCCCCAGTCCCTCTCCCCCCCCAGAAAGTGATATTACTAAATGTATTTTTTATATTATATAGCAAAATGTTGTCAACATTTGAAAGATCTATATAACTTGGTTTACCAGTATTTTTCCAATGATTGATTTGTGGTGTTACAAATTCATAAAAGATCCACTCAAAGTAATAGATGATTATATTATGGGTGTAACAATACAAACAACTTATTGATATGATTTTAGATTTCACATTGCAACTAACTTTTATTTATTTTATTTTATTTTTTTCGGTACCAGGGATTGAACCCAGGGGCATTCCACCTCTGAGCTACACCCCCAGCCCTATTTTTTATTCCTTATTTTGAAACAGGGTCTCTCTAAGTTGCAGACGGCCTCATTAAGTAGCTGAGGCTGGCCGCGAACCCGGATCCTCCAGTCTCAGCCTCCCAAGTACTGGGATTACAAGTGTGCGCCACCATGCCCGGCTGCAACTAACTTTTTTTTTTGGTGGTACCGGGGATTGAACGCAGGGGCGTTCTACCTCCATGCTACGCCCCCGGCCCTATTTTTTATACTTCATTTTGAAACCGGGTCTCATGGAGTTGCAGAGGGCCTCACTAAGTAGAGAGAGAGAGAGAGAGAGAGAGACAGGGAGACAGGGAGAGAGAGAGCTGAGGCTGGCTGCGAACCCGGATCCTCCGGTCTCCGCCTCCCAAAGTACTGGGATTACAAGCGTGCGCCACCACGCCCGGCTTGCAACTAACTATTAAGAAATAACTATTTAATAAGTTTTGAGGTAGTATAAAAGAATGCCCTGAACTACAAAAAGGTATTAAAATACTATTGCTTTTTTTCAGCTATGAATCTGTGTGAAATTAGATTTTCCTCTTATGCTTCTAACCAAAACAACGTTTTTTTGTTTGTTTTTGGTGGTACTGGGAATTGAACGCAGAGCTTTGCTCATACTAAAAAAAGTAAAACTTGCCGGGCGTGGTGGTGCACACTTTTAATCCCAGTACTTAGGAGGCTAAGACTGGAGGATCCGGTTTGCGGCCAGCCTCAGCTACTTACTGAGGACCTCCGCAACTTAGTGAGACTGTTTCAAAATAAAGAATAAAAAATAGGGCTGGGGGTGTAGCTCGGAGGTAGAATGCCCCTGGGTTCAATTCCCAATATTGCAAAAAAAAGTAAAACTTTTATACTTGATTAAATGCAGAAGCAGATTTATTTATTTGTTTGTGATATAAGGGATTAAACCCAGGGGCATTCTACCTCCAAGCTACACCCCCAGCCCTATTTTTATTTTTATTCTGAAACAAGGTCTCAATAGGTTGATAAATCTCACTACTTGCTGAGGCTGTTCTTGAACCTGCGATCCTACTGTCTCAGCCTCCTAAGTACTGGGATTATAGGCTTGCACCACCATGCCCGGTTTAAGAAACAGATTTAAAAATCTAGCTGAGCTCCATTAAGCCAAACATTAAAGGAATTTAATTCATTTTTATTTTTAATCAGAATTTATTTTTATTTTATTTTGTGGTACTGGGGATTGAACCTAGGGGCATTCTACTTCCAAGTTACACCCCCCCAGCCCTATTTTATTTTTATTTTGAAACAGGGTCTTGCTAGGTTGATGAGAGTCTCACTACTTGTTGTGACTGTCCTCAAACCTGCAATCCTGTCTCAGCCTCCCAAGTACTGTGATTACAGGCGTGTACCACCACACCCGGCTTTTTAATCAGAATTTAGAATAGTACTGCTTTTGTCAGACAATTAATTTGAATAATACAGTTATTATAATTATGTTTTGAGGTCTGAATCCTGTTTAGAAGCAGTTTCTTTCTCTTTTTTTCTTTGACTTGTAATATATGTACACTTGTAGGGGTACAGTATTATAATTTGATACATGTATACAATGTATAATGACCAAATCAGGGCAATTAGCATTTCCATCTTCTCAGATGTTATCAAGTTGGGAACCCATAAACTCTTCCCTCTAGTTATTCTGAACTGTATAATTAATTGTTGTAGACTGTAATTGTCTTGTGGTGTACAACACCAAAACTACTCCCTCCCCCTCCACTATGTTTTGATACTACTCATTATCCACTCTCTTCCCCTCTCCCTTTCCTAGCCAAGCCCCTAGTGGCCTCTATTGTCTTCTCTACTTCTATTGCGGTTGCTCCGTGGTAGCTCCGGCGGACGATCTACTCCGTGGTTCCTGCCTTGGAAGGTCGCTGCACCAAGCAGCTTCCTGACAACACAGTCTATGGTCACCAGCCACAGACGGTCGCTGCATTAAGCAGCTTCCTGACAAATACTCTGTCTATGGTCACCAGCCACAGACGGTCGCTGCCCAGACAGCTTCCTAAAGTCTGTGGATCCTGCCACAGACGGTCACTGCGTCAAGCAGCTCCCTAACAATGGTCTTCTCGCACGAAACAACACGAAGTCTGATATGGTAATTTGCAAAATAGTTATATTTAATAATCCGGGGGGTCGGGGAGGAGATAGAGATGGCAGATTCTCCCGGTGCTCTGTAGCCAGCACCTTATTTTTATAGACACTTTAGACAAGGCATCATAAAAGTTAATCAAACCCAGGAATCAGCAATTATCACAGGTTGCAGTAAAAGTCAAACAGGGATCAGCAATTATCTCAGGTTTCGGTAAGGATTAATCAAACAGGGATCAGCAATTATGTGACAAGCCTAGGGGAAGGAGGGATTGACCATTAGCACCTTGAAGATTACACCAGGTCCCTTGGAATGTGCCCGTTTGCGGACAGATCCCACCCAGCCAAATACCATGTATCCAAACTGGGCTGTCCAAGATGATAATCTCAATGTGCCTCTAGGACAGTCCTCGGCCCTCGACATACTTCTGTGTAATCAACTTTTTTTTAACTTCCACAAATGAGTGAGAACATGCAGTATTTGTCTTTCTTTCTTCTTTTTTTTTTTTTTGCGGTACCGGGGATTGAACCCAGGTGCATTCTACCTCCAGGCTACACCCCCAGCCCTATTTTTTATTCTTTATTTTGAAACAGGGTCTCACTAAGTTGCAGAGGGCCTTTGTAAGTAGCTGAGGCTGGTCGCGAACCCAGATCCTCCGGTCTTATCCTCCCAAGTACTGAGATTACAAGTGTGCACCACCATGCCCGGCCAGTATTTGTCTTTCTGTTCTTGTCTTATTTCCCTTAATATAATGTTCCTTAGTTGTATCTATTTTGCTGCAAATGACAGTATCATCCTTTTTTGTGTATGTGGCTGAATAATATTCTGTTGTATCTATCTACCACATTTTTAAAACCCATCATCCGTCAGTTGACATCTTGGTTGATTCCGTATCTAGACTGTTGTGAGTAGTGCAGCAATAAACATGATATGCAGGTATTGCTTGGATAAATTATTTCTTTCCTTTGGATATATACCCAGTACTGAGATTGCTGGATCATATAGTATTTCTGTTTTCAGTTTTTTGAGGAACCTCCATACTGTTTTCTATTTTTGGTACTGGGGGTTGAACCCAGAGGCATTATACCCCAGCCCAATTTTATTTATTGGAAAACAGGGTCTCACTAGGTTGCTGAGAGCCTCGCTAAGTTGCCAAGGTTGGCTTTGAACCTGCCATCCTCCTGTCTCAGCCTCCCAAGTATTGGGATTACAAGCATGAGCCACCACGCCCTGCTCCTCCATACTGTTTTCTATAATGGCTGTACTAATGTACATTCCTACCAGCAGCATGTAAGAATTCCCCTTTCTCTACATCTTTTCCAGCATTTGTTATTTTTTGTCTTTTTGATAGTCATTTTAACTATGGTAAAAAAAAAAGTTTTATATTAATCCATAATGGGTTTATTATAGTTTTTAAATTAATAAATAAAATTTAAATCTAATTTCTAATGTAATAAATATAAATGGGTATATTCATACAAAAGGTTTTGAGATCTTTAATAATTCTTAGGCATATAAAGGAGTCAGTCCTGAGTTGAAAGTTTGAAAACTTGGTATAGCAAAAAGAATATGGATTTTCGTAAGGTCATGACTTCCCCAGTTTCTAGATAGTTAATTTTTGGAAATAACTATTAGCAGCTTTATTTTTCTTGCCTGTAAAATAGAACTCTTATTTGTCTGAGGGTTTTGAATGGGTTAAATGAGATAAGGTGTATGACACACACAGCAGTGCCTGGTACATTTAATACATGCCCATCATATGTCAGCCATTCAGTTGATTACTTGCATACTTTAAAACCAAAGTGGTCTTAATGTTAATGTTACTGAAATGCTTTTCACTTATTTGTCCCGTATGTCCCTCTCTACCCCGCCCCCACCTTGTACTGGGGATTGAACCCAGGGATGTTCTACCACTGACCTATATCCCCCCCACCCTTTTTATTTTGAGGCAGGGTCTCACTAAGTTGACCAGGCTGGCTTCGAACTTTCAGTCCTCCTGCCTTAGCCCCCTGAGTTGCTGGGATTACAGTAAAGAGCCACTGCACCTTGCAACTTTCCACTTACTTGGCATAACAAAATTCAGTTTTGTTTACCAAATTAGAAACAAGGCATCTAGTTTCAGATTTAAAAGTTGTGAAAAGTTGATAGTAAAGATTATGTTTTTAAGTATCCTTTTTGTAATAAATTAGCTAAAACAGCAGGTTGAAGACATAGAAAACTGATAAATTAGCCTAGGAATTAGGTTGAAGACAGAATACCAAGGGGCATAGAAGATGGAGGTAACTAGGACAATTTTTTTCCAGTATTGGGGATTGAACCCAGGGACACTCTACTACTGAGCTACACCCCCCCAGCCTTTTCTTTATTTTTTATTTTGAGACAAGGTATTGCTAAAGCTGGCCTCCAACTTGAGATCCTCCTGCTTTGGCTTCTGGAGTTGCTGGGATTATAGGTGTGTGCCACCTGCGCCCACTGCAACTAGAACATTTGAGCACTTGTTTCCTGATGTACTTGGTCAATAAAGTAAATTCAGTGTAGCTAGGTGGCAGTGATAGTGCTGATGATTATTATTTTGCCATCTAAAATATTACACTTGATCTTAGCCAAAAGGCTGAGAAGCGATTTTGCCATCTAAAATATTGACACCATAGAACGGTCTTTTATAGTAGGTATTTCTGATTATATTTTTATCTGTAAATGAGAGGGATTGGATTATTGGACTCAGTAATTTCTGGTTTATAAGTCTTTTCATAATGTGATCAATAATTTGGATTTGTAGGTAGGCATGGTGATGCATGCCTATCACCTCAGTACTTGGGAGACTGAGACAGGAGGATTGCAGGTTTAAGGCCAGCACATGGAACTTTTTTTTTTTTTTTTGTGGTACCAGGGATTGAACCCAGGGGCATTCTACCTCCGAGCTACACCCCCGGCCCTATTTTTTTTTTATACTTTATTTTGAAACTGGGTGTCACGAAGTTGCGGAGGGTCTCACTAAGTAGCTGAGGCTGGCCGTGAACCCGGATCTTCCGGTCTCAGCCTCTCAAGTACTGGGATTACAAGCATGCGCCACCATGCCCGGCTTTCATATACTTCTAATTAACATGTTATTTTGAATCTGTCTACTTCTGTCTCCACTGCCACCACTTTGGGACCAACCAATTTTTATTATCTTATTCCAGGAATACAACATCAAACTCATGTGCCAAGTCCCAATCCAATCCATTCTCTGTGGTTATAGGAGTAGTCTTAAAATGCAATTTGTCTCATACCGCTTTCCTGCCCAACATTCTTTAATAACCTTCCTCACTTAAAAATTTCATGTTTCAAGTCAGGCGTGGTGGCGCATGCTTGTAATCCCAGTACTTGGGAGGCTGAGACAGGAGGATCTGGGTTCACGGCCAGCCTCAGCTACTTAGTGAGGCCTCCGCAACTTAATGAGACCCTGTTTCAAAATAAAAAGAATAAAAAAATAAAAAAAGAATAAAAAATAGGGCTGGGGGTGTAGCTCGGAGATAGAACGCCCCTGGGTTCAATCCCTGGTACCGCAAAAAAAAAAAGTTCATATTTCACCTGGGTGTGGTAGTGCACGCTTGTAATCCCAGTACGTGGGAGGCTGAGACAGGAGGATCTGGGTTCGCAACCAGCCTCAGCTACTTAGTGAGGCCCTCCGCAACTTAATGAGACCCTGTTTCAAAATAAAGAATAAAAAATAGGGCTGGGGGTGTAGCTCAGAGGTAGAATGCCCTTGAGTTCAATCCCCAGTACCTCAAAAAATAAATAAATAATAGGGCCGGGGGTTTAGCTCGGAGGTAGAATGCTTCTGGATTCAGTCCCTAGTATGTATGTATGTATGTATGTATGTATGTATGTATATATATATAAATAAATGTGAATGAATGAATGTATGTCCATGTTTCTGTGGATGGAGAACCCGGCATGTCCAGAACCTTGTCTACTTTTCTAATTTAGTCTTGAACAAATTTCTCCTTTTTTTCCTGTGTTCTGACCATACTTACTTTGTTTCAGTTCCTCAAATGCCAGGTTATTTCTGGCCTCTCTCTGCAATGTTTTTCTTCTCATTCTTTGATTTCGTAGCTTGCTGCTCTTATTCTTTTTTTTAATGGGATCAAACCTAGGGCTTTGCACATGCTAGGCAAGCACTCTATCACTGAGCTATAACTCCAGCCCTTTTTACTTTACTTTGAGATAGGTTCTTGCTAAGTTGTCCAGGTTTGCCTCAAACTTATAATGATCCTCCTGCCACAGCCTTCTGAGTAGCTGGGATTACAGGCATGCGCCAACACAGTTCTTAGCTTAGTTTTTGTATATACATGTTTTCCTTCTCTGGGTTATATACCTATTGCTGGGTCATATGGTAACTCCATGTTTGATCTTTTGAGGACCTGCCAAACTGTTTTCCAAAGTGGCTGCTCTATGTTACTTTTCCAACAGTAGTATATGAGAGTTCTAATTTCTTCTTCTTGCCATCCTTTTTGATTGTAGCCATCCTAGTGAGTATAAAATGGTATCTTACTGTGTTTTTAAATTATAAATATTAACTCATTGTTAATTGTACATTGGGCTTCACTGTGACATTTTCATACATGTATATATCATGCTTTAATTGTATCTACCCTCTCTACTACCCTCTTGTGCCCTCCCTCTTTCTTTTCCTCTCCTTATTTCCCCTTCCCTTTCCCTTTCCCTAATAGTCTCTCTTCTACTTTCAGGGTTTTTTGTTTTGTTTTGTTTTTTTAGTTTCCACATATGAGAGGAAACATGACATTCTTCTCTTTAGTTGTCTGTCTTATTTTGCTTAACATGATGACCTCCAGTTCCATCCATTTTCCTACAATGACATGAGTTCATTCTTCTTTATGATTAAATAATATTCCATTCTGTATATGTACACCATATTTTCTTTATCCATTCATCTGTTGTTGGGCATTTAGGCTTACTTCATAACTTGGCTATTGTGATTAGTGCCGCAATACAGATATTCAGGTATCTCTTGTATGCTGATTTCATTTTCTTAGGGTACACACCCAGGAGTGGTATAGCTAGATATAAGGTAGTTCTATTTTTGTGTTCTTGAGGATCTTTTATGCTTTTTTTCATAGTGGCTGTACAAATTTACATTCCCACCAACTGTGTATAAGAGTTCCCTTTTCACATCCTCACCGGCATTTATTTTTTGTCTTTTTTTTTTCGGTACTGGGGATTGAAGCCAGGGACATTCTACCTCCGAGCTACACCCCCGGCCCTATTTTTTATACTTTATTTTGAAACTGGGTCTCACGAAGTTGCGGAGGGCCTCACTAAGTAGCTGAGGCTGGCCGCGAACCCGGATCCTCCGGTCTCAGCCTCCCAAGTACTGGAATTACAAGCGTGTGGCACCATGCCCGGCCTATTTTTTGTCTTTTTGATAACAGCCACGCTGACTGGGATGAGGTGGAACCTTAATGCAAATCAGAGGTTTGCATTTCTCTGATGCTTAAAGGTGTTGAGCATTTTTTCATGTATTTATTGGCCACTTGTACTTCTTTTGTGTGTGTGTGTGTGTGTGTGTGTGTGTGTGTGTGTGGTACCGGGAACTGACCCAGGGGCATTCTACCCCTGAGCTACACCCCCAGCCCTATTTTTTATTCTTTATTTTGAAGCAGGGTTTCACTAAGTTGCAGAGGGCCTCGCTAAGTAGCTGAGGCTGGCCACGAACCTGAACCTTGCGATCCTCCTGTCTCAGCCTCCCAAGAACTGGGATTACAAGCATGTGCCACCACGCCCAGCTTCCACTTGTACTTCTTTTGAGAAGTGCTTGTTGTGATTTTGATGTTTATTTCCCAATTCACATGGCTTTGTGCATCTTGTGTTTATTAGATATGTGTCCTTCAAAGAAATGGCTATTCAAATCCTTTCCCATTTTTAATTTGGGCTGTATTTTCATTATTGACTTCTAAGAGTTCTTTATTCTGAATAGGAGACCCTTATCAAATATACGATTTGCAGAATTTTTTCTTCCAGTCTATGGGTTATCTTTTCACTTTCTTTTTTTCTTTTGGTACTGGGGATTCATCCAGGGGGTTCTATATCTAAGCTACACTCCTAGCCCTTTTTAATTTTTTTTTTTTTTTGCGGTACCGGGGATTTAACGCAGGGGTGTTCTACCTCTGCGCTACGACCCCGGCCCTATTTTTTATACTTTATTTTGAAACCGTGTCTCACGAAGTTGTGGAGGCCTCACTAAGGAGAGAGAGGAGAGAGAGAGCGAGAGAGCTGAGGCTGGCCTCGAACTCGGATCCTCCGAGTCTCCGCCTCCCAAAGTACTGGGATTACAAGCGTGCGCCACCACGCCCGGCTTTTTTTTTTTTTTAAATACGGTTTCTCTAAGTTGCTGAGGCTGGCCTTGAACCTGCAATCTCCCTGTCTCAGCCTCCCAAGTAGTAGCATTACATCTTTTCACTTTCTTTTTTTATACTGGGGATTGAACTCAGAGACATTCTACCTCCAAGCTTCACCCCCCGCCTCCCCAGCTCTTTATATTTTTTATTTTGAAACAGGGTCTTGCTAAGTTGTTTAGAGTCTCTCTAAATTGCTGAGGCTTGCCTTGAAACCCGAAATCCTCCTATCTCAACCTCCCAAGTACTGGGATTACAGGTGTGTGCCACCATGCTCAGCTTCATTTTCTTTATAGTATCCTTTGCAAAACAAGACATTTTAATTAGGAAGTCTCATTTTTCTTTTGTTGTGTGCCTTTTGGTGTCATAGCAAAGAAACTATTGTCTAACCCAAGGTTACAATGATTTACTTGTTTTGTCCTAGTCTTAGTCTTACATATGGGTTTATTTTTTTTAGTTTTTGTATGTGATGTGATTGATTCAGTGATATATATCTCTCCTTATGCAAGTATGTACTGTATGGATTATTATAGTTTTATAGAAAGTTTTGAAAATACAAGTCTCCCAACTTTTTCCTTTTCCAAGTTTATTATGAATGTTCTGGGTTCCTTGAATTTTCATGTGAATTTTAGGATCAGCTTGTGAATTTCTACAAAAATAGCTATCAGCGATTTTCATGGAGATTGCTTTAACTTTTTAGACCATTGTCTTTGTAGTATTGTCATTCCATTTTTTTTTTTTTTTG
>PVJS01042110.1:0-17652 GCA_004027185.1 Glis glis | reverse complement strand
CGAAAAAAAAAAAAAATAAAATAGGTCTGGAGGTGTAGGTTGGAGGTAGAATGCCCCTGGGTTCAATCCCCAGTACCACAAAACAAACAAACAAACAAACAAAAACAAACACACACAAAATGAGATACCACTATATACCTTTAAAAAAAAAAACCTGACAATTTGACAAGTATTGATCAGGTTACAAAGAAACTGAAACTCCCATACATTGCTTGTAGGAATACAAAATAAGCCATTTTGGAAAACAGTCTGGCATTTTTCTCATAAAATCAAATACACGTTTACTATATGGCCCAGCAATCCACTTCTACATATTTACATAAGAGAAATGAAGACTTATGTTCATACAAAAACCTCTATGCAAATATTTATAGTGGCTTTTTTATACTGACCCAAAATTGAAAACAACATAAATGTTCATCAACAGGCAAATGGATAAACCAACTGTGGTATATCCACAAAATGGAACATTACTCAGTGATCAAAAAGAAAGACTTGATATATATACACAACATGGATGAGGTTTTTTTTTTTTGTACTGGGAATTGAACCCAGGGGCATTCTACCTCTTAGCTACACCCCCAGCCCTACCTTATTTTTATTTGGAAACAATTTCTCGCTAAGTTGCTGAGAGCCTCGCCAAGTTGCTGAGGCTGGCTGTGAACCTGTGATCCTCCTGTCTCAGCCTCCCAAGTATTGGGATTACAGGTGTGCGCCACCACACCTGGCTCCCAAAGCGGCTTTTATAAATACTATAAGAGCAAAAGCCTTGAAAGTGTCAAGGAAAATAATGACTTCCTCAGATGCATGGTCATAAACCTAATGCTGAAATCGCTGAAGATGCAACCCCAGACCTTGTAGTGAAAATTCAGAAACCTGCACTCACTCTTGGAGGGGGCCAGTTCCCCGAAAGAACCCCGAGGCATCCCAAGGAACCTTCCCATGACTTAAAGGAGAATGTGTTCACTCGCCTCTCTTGGCCGAGCTGCGGCCCACAAAGCCCTTTCTGCACGGTTCCTTCACACACCGGGGACACACGTACTGAGCACCTTGCTTCTGGAGCCTGCCCACATGCCAAATGCCGGACTAAAGGGAAAGCAGGACAGAGCAGTCCTTCCCCAGGGGAGAGAGACCACAGTGGCAGAGGGATGCTATCTATGGCCTATACATGTTGCTGCTATCTCCATCCTTTTCTCCCACTGCTAATGTAAAAATAATATGAGGCAGTACCATTGTGAGCATCAATTACATGTTTCCCGAGTGAGTGCTCTATCCTTGCTCATAAGAAGCTGGTCTGTCCTTGTCCTCAAGAAGTTTTCAACCAGGCAGGTAATTAAACCTTCCTCACTGGCACAGCTGGGAAAACTGCCTCCTCCTCTCTGTGCTCTAGTTTTCTCACCTGGCTCATGGGGAGCGAAGTCACACCGAATTCTCAGGACAGCCCTGAGAGGCAGCCACTCTTATCATCCCCATTTGATAGACCAGCAAACCGAGGCTTAGAGGGTTCAGTGTCTTGCCCCACTCTGCCAGTCTGTAAGTGGCAAAGCCAGAATTCAAACCCTGGCCGTCTGGCTCAAGGAGGCCCTAGCCTTTAACCACTGTGCTCCCTGCCCCATCAGCCTAGCCCTACCCGAGCCCTCTGCAGGAAGGAATGTGGAGATCAAAGGAGCAGGAGGTTATAAACAGTTTTTAAATCATCTGATACAAATTCTTCCACATCCAGCTCAACACCAGGCAACAACAGCATCAAGAAAGGCAACAGGAAAGAAAGATGATCTTCGCTGGGAAGCCCATGAGGCCCTTTAGGGTCACAGCTAATCCACGCCCTGGGATTTCAGAACACAAACACACTGGGGCTCTAGCCTGCAACAGATCCACATTTCTGTGAGGGTCACCATGCACCTTTACCCCCACATGGTCACAGACAGCAACATTTCCAAGACAGGTAAGAAGCAAGTCAGAAGGTAAATGTCTAGATCCAATCCCCAGTGTCTCTCTTAAATTCCACCTCTATGTTTTCAGGGTCTTCCTTTAACACAGCACACATTCACCTATTTGCAAAAGGGAAACCCCAATGCATAAAACTAGAAAAGGGTTTCTAGAAGGTTTCCCAAGGTGCTGTGGTTGGATAAGGCTCTCCTCATATCTGTTAAAGAGCGCGGCAAATGTTATCTTTGGGAAGCAGCTGGGACAAGGGTACCCCTAATTCTGAGGACTGAAAATGAACTACCCAGAAGCTCCCAACTGGACAGGACGTCACGCCTCATCTGGAATCAGGCTGAACTACTTGCAAAGTAACTGTGACCACATTCCTCTCTTACAGCGGCCTGATTCCAAATAGCTTGCAGTGGCGAGAGCTGCTGAGGCAGTTCCTGGGAAGGCCTGTGTGGGGGGCCAGGATGGTGAACACATAAGCCAGGGTAGGTCATTTGAAAGGTGCGGAGAAGTGAGTGGTCATTGCTAAAATAATCTGCAAGCAACTCCAAAATGCCTGCCATGCCTCAACCTTCCCTAGCACATGGTAGCAATACTCCTTCATTAAGCAAGGGTTTGTGCCAGTTTCCAGAAAGAAGCATGCATGGGGATTTAGTGCCAGAAAAAGTAGAATATGGCGACTTTGATTCTGGGAAGTGAACCAGGCAGTGTGGCATAATGGTCAAGCACATCTGGAGTTAGACTGCCTGGGGATAACTCTAGACTTAGCCACTTATAATCTATGTGGCCTTAGGCTACTTATAGAACCCTTTAAGCCTCTATTTTTTCATCTATAAAGTGAAGTTAATAATAGTCATCATCTTCCAGCACTGCTGTTTGGATCAAATGAGATAATACGTTTGAAGCCCTTGAGAGAGCACCTGGCAAGGGAGGCCCTGGATACGTGCAGGCTGGCAACACCACTCCAAGTCTCAGAAGAACAAATGATCAGCTCCTCTTTGTGCCTCGGTTTCTCCAGCTATAAAACAGCAACCATTCTCCCCTCTGCTTGAGGTACTTAAAATAGGGTACATTAGAAGTTGAGATTTTTCCTTACCAGAAATATGTTATGCAGTGATCACATGCCACCGACAGGTACTAGCCATCCCATCCTGACTTATCTGGACATCCTTGTACAGCCCCCAAATAATTGCTGATTAAACAAGAAGCCTATACTTTTGCTCTGCTCAGGCATTTGTAGAATATACCATTGACAAATACAGTAACAGTCATATTTAGTACACATGAGGCACTAGGCTAAGTATATCTCCTTTCATTATCAGTGCACTCCTATGAGTGAGTCCCACCTTCCCCATATTATAGATGTTGAAACTGCAGCTTATAGAAGTTAAGGAGCTTGCCCAAGGTAATGCGGCCTTGAGAGAAAAAGAATGAAGTGTGACCTCCACCTGCCTAACACTGGTCTGGCAGCATAATTTTGGACAAACTGCTTCTAAAAATAACATGAAAAAGATGTTGGGGCTTCCCATAAATATCTCCTATTTGTAAAAGTCAGATTTACTATTCTCCTCCCCCACTTCCCATCCCATTTCTATAAAAAATAAACATTTCCAAAATATATCCAAATCACGTTCCAGGGATGCCACCTGATCTCTGTGTTTAGAAAGATCTCTGGCTCCTATTCCTCTTATCCAGGATGCTACTTTAGAAACAGAGAGGAAGCTGCTGCTCTTAAAAGGCCGGGTGTTTCAGGTCACTAACCCAACCAGAAAAGAGATGCAGAGTCCTGTGTCCTTGAACCGTTGCTCTCATACTGCAACATAGGACATGCTCTTGCTCAAGGAACAGACATGGAAAACAAGCCAAATGCTGGGAAATGAAAGATCTAAAGTAATCCATAACCGAACCAGGCTGGGACCACCCATATGTAATAAGCTCTTCCTATGCCCCACCCCATTATCTAGGCCTGGCAGAACCTCCCGCTCCCCTTACTTATCTCTTTGTGCCCTACACAGTTTGCTACACCCTTTGCATGGGGACATCCTTATCAGAAAATATCCACTTAACAAGCTTGTGCCTTTGAACGGAGTAGCTGTGTAGCCCGCCAAAAGATTGATAATTCTGTGGGTGCCTATTGGAACGTATATTACAAACACAGACACAAAACTCACAGACACACAATAGACACTGCACGGCACCAGTGGCCATGTGTCTTTGGAAACTGCAAGCCTATTCACAAGCTAGCCTTTTCACTAAGATACCCACCAATCTCCTCTTTCCCATCGACCAGAAAATGAGAACAAAACTTTCTGGATTATGACTGATGATTAATTCATTCCGCAAATATCTTCTGAGCACTGTGCTGTACTCTCTAATGTGAAGCTTTACCAAACTGTAGAATTCTAGAGATAAGAAGCCAAAGGTTGTCCTGTGGCCCTTTTGTGACACTAGTATTAGGAGACAGCAAATCATCCAGCTAACAGACTTGCCAAGCTGGAGCAGCCTTTGACAACATAAAATTATCATTTCTGAAGGATCAGAAGTTTCTGTGCATGCCCCTGACATTGTGAAATGAGGAGCTCTGCCACAGGCCCATCTACTCTTTTCATTTTTGAATCAAATTATTTTTGACTCTTAAAAATTTATTTTATCTAGGCATGGCGATGCATGCCTGTAATCCCAGTACGTGGGAGGCGGAGACAGGAGGATTGCAGGTCTGAAGCCGGCCCCAGCAACTTAGCAAGGCCTTCAGCAACTTAGTAAGACCCTGTTTCAAAATTCAAAATAAAATAGGGCTGAGGGTGTAGCTCAGAGGTGGAATGTCCCTAGGTTCAATCCCCAGTAACACACATACACATACACACACACATCATTTTAGGGCTGGGGAGGTAGCTCAGTGGTAGCATACTTGCTTAGCACACATGAGGCCCTAAGTTCAATCCCCAGCATCATGCAAAAAAGAAAACAACAAAATCAGTTCTTCATAAAAAATTATTATTTTGAATTTTTTGTGGTACTGGGGATCAAACCCTGGGGGCATTCTACCTCTGAGCTACACTCCCAGCACCTTCTATTTTTTTTAATTTTGAAACAGGGTCTAAGTTACTGGGATGCTAGCCTTGAACCTATGACCCTCCTGTCTCAGCAACCCAACTATCATTTTGATTTTTAATGTGTGCAAGTTATTTATTAAATGTAGTTTATTGTCAGGCATATGGGGCCAATATTGATTTTTTAAAAATCCACTTTACATTTTATACATGAAGTGGGTAGACCATAGAGTTTAGATAAAATTTATAATAGCTTCATGGTCCTCAAAAGATTGAAAACCACCACGGTAAAGCACTGTTGCAACCACAGCCTAAAGAGCCGAGCAAAACACTAGACACTACGTCCTGGTATCACCCTGTGATCAGAATGAAAGCAGAGAACTGTTACTCCTGACTCGTGGTAACTTGATTATAATGCATCAGGATGACTGGAATTCCCTTCTCCCTACACAGAGAAGCTTGATCTCAACCACAGAACAAAGACTACATGGTAATTAAACACCCTGCCCCAGAAGTGGAGGGGGGAGAGAACCTCATTCTCTCTAAACCCTTTGAAAGGGTCAGGAAACATGGAGGGGGGAAGACCCTCAAAACTGGGGTATGTAATATGTAGTCTGTGTGTGCAAGGTTAATGGAAACTCATACTTTGCAAAGCATGCTTGGTTGAAGGGGTCTAGAGAGCATGCAGCTGAAGAAAGCCTGCATCAGAGAGAGGCGAGACCGGGCTCCTGCAAAGGCAGCTGAATGCACAGGTTGTCAGAATTCGGAGCTGGATGAAAAGCACATGAGTGCATCTATGTTATAGCACCTGATTAATTCAATTAGTATTTATTGAGCACCTATGGGGCTCAGGGTCACATGCTGTGGGCAAAGAAGGACAGTATCTCCTGTCTCCAAGGAATTCTTGATCTTGTTACAGTAAGACCATGGCAGGGAGATGATGTGACTGAGAATCTTTGGGTACTGTATGGACCATACACATTCATGCCTCATTCAGGTTGCATCTAAACATGTGTCAGAAGTGGCCTTAGTCTCACTGATCCTTCACATTCTTGGATGCTGACAGCAAAAAGAAGTCAACTCAACCAGCAGATTCCAATCTGCTCTGGAGCTCTGCTGATAAAGTCAGAGGGAATGTCAGAAGCTCCCCCCACAACCCCAGAGCAGAGGAGCAGTGTGTGTTGCAAGGTAAGTACTTGCCCGCGGTATGAATGTCAAGGTCGAGAGTGGCCTACAGCTGGCCCACTGAGCTATCAGGAGCCAATCACCCACCTATGATGCCTCCATCTTCCTATTTCTTAACTTGTCTGTGTTGTAGTCACTGCAGGATGTGACTTCCCCAGTTTTCACAAGTTTAGCAGCATCAAGCCTGGTCAGTTTTTGGTTGGGTATCTAATTCTCAAAACCCCAGAAAGTTATAATGGAATTTCAGTAGGAAAACGTGATCCAACAGGCCTGTGCTGAGAACCCAATTAGGCTGCTGGTCTTCCCTGCTAAAAACATCAAAGGCCAAAATCCCAGCCACATAAGAACATGTTTTCCACCCACAGGAAGAGCAAGCAGAATGTATCTGCCAACAGCCCTCTTCCAAGTGCAGTATGGAGTCTCAGGCTGAGAGGACCCTCATGCTGGCATCTAGGGGGGAATTTTTCAATCTGTGTCCAATGGAAACTGGTGGGTAGGTAGATATGGAAAAGCCTATTCCTCCATCCTGCAAAATCTTCCAAGGTTGGCTATAGCTCCTCTCAAGCTACATTGGTTTTGTATCAGAATATCAACCCAGAAGTGGAAATCTAGGGCCTAGGGACCCACCTGGAGGACCCTAGGCCACCAGGGCAGGCAGAACTCAAGAGTTCCAAGATGAGAGCATCTACTATCACGAGATGCCAAGCCAGCTGGTGGGAAATGCTGACCTGTTATATTCCTTTCCTTTTCCGGCCAGATTCTAAATAAACCACTTGAAACTCACTGCAGAGTTCATGTCTAGCGGAGCATCCCACCCTCTGCTGTGGTTCCAGCCAGCACAGATCAGCTCATGACAAGAAGTGTGCCATGTTCCCTCGGCCCCCGTGGCACACTCTCTCCTGGGTGAGGCCGGGGAGGTGCTCCGCACCTGCACCTCCGCTTCCTCTGCGATCCACGGCCAGGTGAGTGCAGGCATCCTTCACCTTTGATGAGCTCTCCTCCCTCTGTCCCTATCCTCATATCTATACTGATCAACATCCGAGGTTGCTCTTAAATGTCTTCTGAGAATAGAGGAGTCCATGATCCTCTTTGAAAATCTAGTGATGCACAGGCTTCACATTTATAAGTTTTATGCTTTGCTTCCATTCCTTGACTTCCATTTAAGAAGAAGAACCAAATGATGGCTCCTCCTACTTTACCTTCAACAAAGGTAGAAATCTGGAGACAGGCATATACTTTTGCTTTCTAGAGTCACTATTCAAATCCCTTTAGCTTTTTATTGTGGGTCCCATTTTAAAAATCACATTTGTTTTCTTTGCTCTTGTTAATACCCCTAGTTCCCCTCATTTCTCTCTAACAGAAGTTCCCAAACAAGATTTCATCCTGTGAAGGGAGTGGGCCAGATGTTCTGGAGGGACGGGCTCACTGCTCCTCTCCTGCTGATGGTACCATTTTCAATATTGCTATTACATCACTTAGCCATTTTCAGCTCATGGTTTAAATAAGTAGTTGGGACTAGGGCACAATAATCCTTCTCAGATATTTGATTTTCCTCCATATTGTTAAATCAATTGTTATGCATATTACAGTTACAGAATTAGAAAACTGCAAGACACCTCTGCAAGTTAACTAGTCCTTCACCCACATACCCACCAACACACACAGAGTCCAGTTGCTTTTATTATATTTGCTACTTTCCAACCTATGATCCATCTAGGTTGCTTCTGGTTTAATTGTGGCATATAGAGTAGCTCTAAGATTTTAAAAAATATATTTTTAAATTAGAAAAATGGAAAGATAAATAAGGGCTAGTGGTTTAATAGCCACGTAACACCCTTGACTTAGGCCATCATATTTATGTTAATAAAATACAACTGGTTTTCAATGAGCACCCACTACATGCAGTTGTAGTAGGTACATATGTACATAAAATTCTCACAGCATACTGTATGCACTGTGCTAGGATCTGTGGGGATACGTCCTCTATACTCACAGAGCTTCCTGTCTAAGATAGCAGACATCGTGTGGATCATCATCCCTTATCTGCAATAATTCTGAAATGCAAAAAGTTCTAAAAGCAGAATGTTATTTGTAATTTATTTGGTGGAAAAATCTGCCCTGAAGTTAGGCTAAGTTATAGTTTTTATTTATCCTTATTTGTACAAATAGTCATAACTTTTGCTGCAAAGATATTATGTCTGAATATGGGATGCCTCAAACACTGTATAATGTTTCTAAATCTAAAAAATTCCGAATTCCCAAACACATATCCCCTAATGGCTTCAAACATGGGATCATGGACCTGAAAATCAACATGAAAAGGGAAATAGCCCAGGCCCAAGCTTCCCTATGGACTGGGCGGAAGCCAAGGCAAGAGGGGATCAACCTTGTTACACTCTTAGTTCTCAATTATCATGTCTTAAAAACTGCTGTATAGGTAACAAATAAGTGTCACTGCAATCTTAAAATTTACATAATTCCTTTGAAAAAAGATAGGAACAATGACAACAATATAACCAGAAATTCTGGCTCCATTTTTTATGAGAACTTGTACACTTGAATCTTAGTCCAGACAAAGCAATATTTGTGCCTCCCCTCTTTAAGAGCAGAACTTCACTCTGTGTGTGTGTGTGTGTGTGTGTGTGTTACTAGGGATTGAATCCCTAGTAACAGGGGTGCTCTGCCTCTAAGCTACAACCCCAGCCCTATTTTATTTTTTATTTTGAAATAGGGTCTCACTAAGTTGCTGAGGCTGGTCTTGAACCTGCGATCTTCCTGTCTCAGCCTCCTCAGCATGCGCCACCACACCTAGCTAGAACTTCACCTTTTAACCTCCCAAACGGAATCTTCCTCATTTCAGGTCATTTCTCCAACTCCAGTGTCAGGGATTCCCATGTTAGTAGTCACTGAGAAGGCCATTACTAAAAAGTAAGGGCATTTTCTGTTTTCATTAGCTAAAAGTCACCTTTGTGGCCACTGTAAGCAGGAGGCACAGAAGAGGGGCTATGTTCATAGCATTCTGCTCACATCAAGCATTAACAATAAGCCCCCGAGTTCCAGATGTGACCCAGAGTCCTGTGGTCTGCACACCTCTAGTGTAGAATATTGACCCATCTCATGGTACATGGGCTCTACTCATAGTTTAGCATAACCTGAGTCACTTACTCTATGTGGCAGGTCCTGAAACTACAGGTGAGTGTTTCCTTCGGACCAGGAGTGACTAGATGTTAGCCTCCAGCCTGGTTTTGTCCAACCCGTTAGCTAAGTGTGGATTCTACATTTTTTTTTTTTTGTGGTACTCGGGATGGAACCAGGGTCATTCTAGCTCCGAGCTACACCCCCAGCCCTATTTTTCATTCTTTATTTTGAAACAGAGTCTCACTAAGTTGCAGAGGGCTTCACTAAGTAGCTGAGGCTGGCCACGAACCCGGATCCTCCAGTCTCAGCCTCCCAAGTACTGGGATTACAAGGTGTGCGCCACCACGTCCAGCTTGAATTCTACATTTTTAAAGGACTGTAAAACAAACAAGAATATGTGACAGAGACTCTTAAGTTAGCTGACTCCTGGTTCTCACCTGTGAGGAGGGGAGGAGAAGGATTCACTGTTTGAATGCCTATGGATAGTCAAACGCTGTGTCTGAAACTGCTCACCTGGCTCACTGGGTGGGATGTAGGAGAAGGGACCTCACGAGGGCTGATGGACGACTTCCAAAGCACTGGCAGGATAAATACCTCCCCAGACCTGTCCACACACACATGTGGATGGCTTCTTTAGAATTCCACCTTGGAACCCTCCAGCACAAATTTAGGACTAACTGATTCAACCTCAGACTGATTTTAAAAGCAGCCCACTTTTTCTAATAGTACTTTTCCCCCCTTTACATCAATATGGGCATATCAGCAAACAGCTTTGAGTTCTAGGCCCCTCGCAAACCCTGGCTTCTTTCAGATCCCCAGCTGTGCTGTCACCTTGGCGTGGGCTGAGGCACTGTCTCATACCCCTCCCATCCAAATGATGATTCCAGTTCTTGGAAGAAACCAATAGTAGTACATCAACACTGTGTATTTTCTTCCCATTCCTGTCAAGTGTGAAAATCATGCAGTTGATGAAGTTGTTTTTATGGTGACCTCAGCCTTCCCTTCTTCTTAATGGCCTCCTTTCCCAATGATTCCATAATTCTTTCTGCTTTCTTCCCTCTCCTTTTCCTTCTGTCAAATTCTGTTCTTTGGAGGTACCAATGACGGCCAGAGTTGGCTGTGTTCCCATCTTTATTCAACAGGGGGACAGTTGAAGGACCAGATCATTAAATGAGGTCTTTGCCCAGAAGAAATATTAAACACAGGACTAAGCTGGCCCCAACCTGACTCTTCTTCCTGTCCTCTTGTGTCATTCTTTATGAACCTGACATAACTTCCCAGATAATAATCACTTCTTTTGTGTGTGTGCATGTGGTACTAAGGATTGAACCCAGGGGTACTTTACCTCTGAGTTACGCCTCCAGTCCTATTTTATTTTTTATTTTGAAACAGGATCTCACTAAATTGCCAAGGCTGACCTTGAACCTGCAATCCTTCTGCCTCAGCCTCCCTAGTACTGGGTTTACAGGTATGAACCACTGTGCCTGGCTCAGGTAATAACCACTTCTCATAGAAATATCCAGAGAGACCCATTGCTTGCCCTGATAGTAGTAACTTTGGGATTCTTTTTACCTTCCAAGGACAAAAAAATTCTATCAGACCTACTAAGCAACACCCACACAAAAAGTTGGAGCAATCATTTTTAAAATTCATATATGTTATCTCTGCTAATGGAAAGGCAGTACAGAACTAAGAGGCAGGGCTCTAGAGCAGATCTTTGGGTTCAAATCCCAGCTCTGCCATATTAGTAGTAGTAGTAGTAGTAGTAGTAGTAGTATTGATACTGGGGATTGAACCCAAGGGCATTCTACCTCCGAGCTATACCTCCAACCTATTTTATTTTTTTATATTGAGACAGGGTCTTGCTAAGTTGCTGAGGCTGGCCTTAAACCTGTGATCCTCCTGTAATAGCTTCCCATGTACTGGGATTAGAGGCAAGTGCCACCATGTCCAGGATCCACCTCTGCCATTAATGAGCTGCATAGCCTTGGACAACATTATTAGCCTCTCTGTGTCTTGGTTTCTTCATCTATAGCATTACCTACTTTATGGGGTTTTTGTGAAGATTAAAAAACTTCACATATGTAACTATTACATATGTAATGCCTGGCACCTAGCAAGGGTACAGCAAATACCTGTCATTATCAGTGGCAGTAATATGAATCTATCCCTCAGTCTCATTGGTTGGGGCTTAGTCATTCTTATTTTTTATTTATTTATTTATTTATTTATTTATTTATTTTGTTGCGGTACCGGGGATTGAACGCAGGGGCGTTCTACCTCTGCGCTACACCCCCCCGGCCCTATTTTTTTTTATGCTTTATTTTTGAAACTGGGTCTCACGAAGTTGCAGAGGGCCTCACTAGGTGGGGGGGGGGAGAGGAGAGAGAGAGAGAAAGAGAGAGATAGATCGCACGCGCGCGCATGCATGCTGAGGTTGGCCGCGAACCCGGATCCCCGGATCCTCCGGTCTCTGCCTCCCAAAGTACTGGGATTACAAGCATGCGCCACCACACCTGGCTTAGTCATTCTTTAAAAGGCATGAGATGGGGCTGAGAATATAGCTCAGTGTTAGAGCATTTGCCTATCATACACAAGGCCCTGGGTTTGAACCCCAGCACCACTAAGTAAGTGAGTGAGTAAGTGAATGAATGGAATGAATGAATGAACGAATAAGCAAGGCATGTGATGTGCCAGGCCTTTCGCTAGGCATGGAGGTCACAATGATGTCTAAAACCTGGTCCCTGCCCTCAGCAGCTTGTAGTTGAGTATTTGAGGCAGTCATAAAAACAGACTAGGTTCTGTAGCATGCAATGAGAACAAGGACAGAGAAATACTCGGGTTCTGTGGGAGCACAGTAGTTCCACACAGATGTGTTTCTGCAAGGATGGGGGGTGGGGAACAGAGTTGAGGGTTTTTTGTTTGTTTTGATATTTATTTATTTTGTAGTGCTGGGGTTTGAACCCAGAGCCTTGCACATGCTAGGCAAGCACTTTACCACTGAGCTATATCTCCAGCCCTTTTTATTTTTTGTTGAGACAGGCAGGGTCTCTCTAAGTTGTGCGGGCAGGCCTCGGTCTTGGAATCCTCCTGTCTCAACCTCCAGAGTAGCTGTGATTACAGTCCCGCACCACTGATCCTGGCTCAGAGTTGAGTGTTTAAGGAGGACCACTAGTTACGTAGGCCTGCTTGGGGGAGATGGAGAAGAGGAGGCAGGTGAGGCGGGTGAGGGCATCCAAGTAACAGGAAAACTGAAGTGAAGAATGAAGGAAAGGACAGACAGCCTGGGTTCATGGAAGTTGCTGGAAGCTTGGAGAAGGACAAGAGATGAGGCTGGACAGACAGACAAGGGTCATTACAGTGAACCCTTAAATGCCACATGAAGGAACTTGAGCAACAGGGGTGTCAATGGAGAATTTAGAATGCAATGGTGTGGGTAGGTTTGCCTTTTGGAAAGATCTCTTTGGCAGATGGATAAAGAGATCAATTTAAGGAGAAGGGACAAGATTCTAGGCACAGAAAATTATTAGGATGTTAATGTGGTCATTGAGATAAAGGATGACATGGACATGAACTAGAGCTTTGGTAGCCAAGACAGTGAGGAGAGGTCAGGTTACAAAACTATTTAGGATATTGGGTACGTGGGTACGTGGAAATGGCAGTCAGAGGTAGGCAGGAGTCAAGAATGACTCGTCCACCTGGGGTGACTAAGTGGATGGTGGCTCTGTCAACCAGTTTGGCGATTATGAGAAAAGGAGAAAGTCTACAGGAAAGAATGATGAGTTCCATAGGTCAAGGGTATGTATCCAGTTGAGGATATACCTCATTGGGAGAGCACTTGCCTAGCATTTATAAGGCCCTGGGTTCTATCCCCAGCACCAGAAAGCAATAGAAAAGTAATAAACATTTTTAAAGAACACGTATCCATCCCTGACTCTGTGCTAGCCATAACATCAGGTACTGGGGATGTAAGAATGATACAAAATAGAGATGCTCTTGGCTTTTTGGTGCTTTCAGTCCAGTGAGGAAGACAAACAGCCAATGAATTATCATAAATAATTAATTTACAATTTGCAAATTGTGGAGTGTTGCAGAGGAGAAATGCAGGTATTAGGCAAACACTAGCAGAGAGGCCCTGCCTATCTGGGGGAATGGAAGGCTTCCCTGAGGAAACAGCCTTAAATGGATACCTATAGGATAAAGCAAGGTTAAAAAGGCAAAGAATCCCAGTACTCAGGAGGCTGAGACTGGAGGATCTCAGGTTCGCAGCCGACCTCAGCTACTTAGTGAAGCCCCCCGCAACTTAGTGAGACCCTGTTTCAAAATAAAGAATAAAAAATAGGGCTGGGGGTGGAGCTTGGAGGTAGAATGCCCCTGGGTTCAATCCCCAGTACCGCAAAAAAAAAAAAAAAAAAAAAAAAAAAAAGGCAAAGAATGGGGAAGAGCATGTGCAGGGTGCACAGCAGGAGTCTTGGGCAACCTGTGGGACATATGGGTGGAAATGCTTAGCCTGAAGCTGGAGACCCAAGTCCTGGTTCCTGGGGAAATAGCTCCAGGAGGGAGATATTTAGAGTCATCTGCAGAAAAAAACACCAGAAGTGGGCAAGATCATCCCCCAAAAGGGCACAGGATGTCAGAAAGGGAGCTAAAGATAGACCCTGGGGACCCCTCTTCTTGGGGTATGCCATCAAAGAACAAGGCAAGTCAGGAGATGACCACATGGAGAAATCTCAGGGGAGAAACTTCCAGAAGAAGGGAACAAACAACAGTGTCTACTACTCCCAGAAAGCTTGAGTTATTCACAACTGGTGACCACAAGAGGAACAGTTTCAACAGAGTCGTGGGGTCAGAAGCCCAGTGGCAGCAGGGAATAGAATAAATGAGAGTAAAATAATGAGCATAGCCCAGTCTTTCAAAATGTTTGGCGGGAAGAGGTATGGTTAGTTGAGGAGGGTAGACAGGGATGCAGGGCCAAGGGATAGTTTTATTCAGTGGAAGAAACCTGACCTTGTCTACAGGCTAGAGAAACACAGCAAGGGAGGGGGAAGGATTGAGGATTCAGATGCTATGAGCCAAGCTTGAAGAGTACAGAAATGTTTCTTGTGTCTACTGACCTAAGACCTCACACACAGTGGGGGCTTAGTAAAATTTAATCATTGGGCAAAAACATTGAATAGCTTTCCAGACCCTTGATTGGATGTGGCTCTCTCTCCATCAGAGGATACAACTCTCGACCACCTGTATCAGTTTTGCTTCCACTGATCTTACACAATTTACTTGCTGGGCCAGGCAGGGACCTGAAGGCCACATGGGTGAGGCTAGCTCCTCAGATTACTCCCAGCCCAACCTCCAGGGTGCTGGGAGGCTCAACCCTGCTCCAGGCCAAGGCCTTGCCCTTCATTAAGGGGAAAACTGAGAAACGTGGTATTATTTCCTAGTGAACAGAATAGTAGTGCTACCTCACCCCAGAAACTCTCCTACAAATGGGGCCTCTGTGCACAGCGAGGCAGGCTGAGGAGGGCGGCTGATGCCCCTCAGATGGGCCTGGCTCTGTGATCAGCCCTTTCAGGAAGTGGCGCCTGAATGAGATCATTCTTGGGGCCCTTGCCCTTCGTTTACGGCAACTCGCCAGAAAGCAGGCACCTTTTACAACCGCTCTGTGGTCAAATGACAGTAGGGACGCCTGGAACCAGTTGGCTCTGGGGAAGGGAAGGGAGCCCCTGACTTTCCACTAACCAGGCAAAGGCTCTCCAACCAGCAGAAGAATGCTTTGAGGAACAATGAAAAAAAAAAAAACAAAATGCAGCAGAAGCTTAGAAAAGCAAACAGAGAAAGACAGGAAGAGGGAGAGGGGGACAGACAGAAGACAGTCAACAAGGAATCCATGAGAAGAAGAAAAATCAAATAAGAACTATTGCTCGCACCACAAGGCGGATCAACAGGGAGTGCCAGGAGACAGATCCTGGCCCATAATCAGAGGAGAATTTATTCCTAACATTTTTCCTTGTGAAATCTGAAAAGAACACTCTAACCAGTTATTCTCTATGGTTTGGGAGATGAATAAAGAGAGACAGATTGTATTGGCTAAAATATTTCTATCATGAGATACCTAACGTCATCGGCCCTCGCGTTCTACACAACACAGCTGGAGAGGAACGAGAACTCTGCTGAGTAAGTGGCCTCCAGACCTGGATTTTCCACACACAATTCTTCTTGCAACCTCGGACCATGAAACTCATAAAAAACAAATACCCAACAAAGAAAGCAACCAGGGAGTAGAGCAGCCTCAGAGGGACCTGCTGGAGCCCCCAGAGCCTCCTGCAGAGCTGGAGCAGGGGCTAGCACTGGGGCACCAGGCACCGTGGCAGGACACCTGCTCCGTGCTGCTGAGAGGCTCGCAGGGCTGGGGCGCAGGGCAAAGCTGCGGAAGCACTGGCCGAAACCCAGGCCCGGGCCTGGGGAGCCAGGCCTGGCAGATGGCAAGGACACACACGGCCCAGCTGGCCTCGGAGCCTCCTTGCCTGGTTCAGAAAAGGGAAGAAATGAGAGGAAAAGAGGTTAAGAAAAAAAAAAGCCAGGTGCAGTGGCACATGCCTGTAATCCTAGTACCTGGGAGACTGAGACAGGAGGATGGCATGTTCAAGGCTAGCCTCGACAACTTAGCGAGACCTCAACAACTGAGACCCTGTTTCAATATAAATAGAAAAAGAGCTGGGGGTGTAGAATGCCCCTGGGTTCAACCTCCAGTACCCCCAAAAAAGGTTAAGAAAAAATGGAGGTTTCAAAAAAGAAAGCAACAAGCTAATACTGGGGTCTGTAGCTCCTGCTGGCATGCGCTGAAAACTCAGTAAAGCCCAGAAGGCTGAATCTTCAGGAGAGACAGGACTGCTGTTGTTTGACTGGGCAGCTCACCTCCTGGGAAAGGAGCTTCCTGATGCTCACATTACAAGGTCGGCAAAAGCCCTTCCTGACTCTCCCTCACCAGGACTCTTCACAGCTGCCACCTGAGAGGGAACATCCGGCCGGAGGGAGGGAGGAGCCCACCATCAAACTCTCTCCCTCGTATCATATCAGACCGTCAAACTTTCACAGCACCTGCCTCCAACCATCAGCATGATGCCCCCCAAGAGGCTTAGCCAAGTTCAGCAAGGAAGCCAAAGTTCCAAGGTTTTAAAGGGAAAATTCAGACCTGCTAATAACTTTGGGATCCTCTTGGCAAGTCATTTCTCTTACTCACAAAGCCATCTTCCATTTGAAAAGAAAGAAGTCATACTACTTAACCTGCCCCCAAAGGATTAGCAAGAACAAACTTTGCAAACCAGATGCCTTAAGTTTACTAAGGCCTGCTGGGCAGAAGGCATCCTCTGTGCAGGGCCATGAACTATTGCCAGGGCTTATGGGATGTCCACCTGTGCAGGGTTCATAACCTCCAGGGAGATGGGCTCTGTTTAAAGGCAGGAGTCCTCAGGAACTCATTTCCTGGCTGGCATCAGAGGAGGGTAGACTCAGCCCCAAGTGTGGGAGAGCTTCTGCTAGGGACCACGAGGATCAGTGGCTCAGGAGCTCAAACACAAGCTATAGCTTTGGTTGACATGCTGCATGGCCTTGGACAAGTTCACTGCCTCTGTGTGCAGGGATCAGAGTTCTTGGTTTTCCCTTGAGACTCTAAGAAAATGTGAGTTCCATGCCTTCTTTATTTCTCCATGTTGTCCAATGAAACCCCTTAAGGAATTAGCACTGGAAACCAGTAAACAAAGCCTAGACCTCCAATCAAGTAACTCCAGGACTCTCTGTATGAAACCCCCGAATGCAGCACACCCCCTGTGAGCAACAGGGTACACAGATTCGGTAGTGAGGGTGTCAGAAAGCCACTGCCATATTAATCTATGACAAACCCTCAAGCAAACTGGGGAAGTCTTTGCTTAGAAACCCTGTAGTGCTCATTTGTATCAATAATTAAACCACAAAGAATATTCCCCAAGACAAGTGCTGGACCTCAGAGCAAAAAACAAACAAAATACCCAGATTCTGCGAACCACTTGGGATAATTAGCAACAGCTATTCTCTAAAAAATACAATCTTTTTTAGCACAAGGGATATTGATGAGATATCTAAGTTCTCGTCCTAAAATTTTAGCTCAACTATTTTATTTCCTATTGAAAGAACTAAGAGGACCACTGGTTGTCAAAATATTTATGTTCAAAATCTTACATCATTATAGGATCCATTTCTTTTTTTTTTTTTTCGGTACCGGGGATTGAACCCAGGGGTGTTCTACCTCCGCGCTACAGCCCCGGCCCTATTTTTTTTATACTTTATTTTGAAACCAGGTCTCACGAAGTTG
>PVJS01042109.1:0-12384 GCA_004027185.1 Glis glis | reverse complement strand
CAAAGACGGAGAACATAGCTCAGAGTACGCTGAGAGTGGGGGACTATGCCTTCCACGCCAGATGGCTTTGAAGGGCGTGGCAGCACCTTGGGACGATGTTTTCCTCTGCTGTGCTCCTTCCTTTACAATCTGCCCCTCCCCAGCCTCACCTCCCATCTCCAACCCAAGGCACTGATTTCCTGACCATCAGCGTGCCTCCTGGTGTGTCCAGCACCCCCTCTGCACCTCTAGAGCGTCCACTTCCTGAAGTAGGGGCTACTGTCTCTCCTGCCCCCCCATCCCCTGGACCCAGGGCCCTGCTGACACATGGTAAGTGCTCAGGCACTGCAGGGGCAGGGAGCACCTCACTGTGCCGTCAGTGGCTGGCCCCTCCTTGCAGCGTTTTGGGATTGACTGGGCACTCTGACATGCTCTGTCCTGGTGGTCCTCATGGCAACCCTAAGAGGCGGGAAGAGACATCGAGTCCATGTGAGTTACGGTGTGTAAACCTGGGGCTACACCACAGTCCAGCCATAGGGCACTGGTGGGCCAGAATCGCCGGTGTGATAAACAGGGACGGCAGGACACCGTACATACCCTGCTCTGTGCCTGCACTCAGGAGACGGCACACGGTGATGCGATGCTCTCTCCAGTCTGCTGGGATACCTGTTTCCTGAAGTCTGGAGGCTTGGAACATCTAAACTGTGCCTGCAGATAGAGCCAGCCCGCAAACTCCAGCACACACAGAACCCCAGAAACCCCAACCTAACCCCGTTCTTTAAAATAACATGGTTTTCACGGCTTTTAGGTTTGTTTTCACTGATGGGCTGGTATTTGTTCTCACGGTAAGTAGATGATCAGTATTTCTGACCCTCATACCGCCCGTGTTGTTCGCGCTTCTTACTCCTACACGAGCTTTTGGGAAGAAGTGACCACACAGACGGCTCCAGGCTGCGGATGCCACACATCCAAATCCTTAGCAAAGACGCCAAGTCGGTTCAGCGAAGGTCAGGGATGCCTGGTGTCTTGGCGGAGGAAAACGGTCTCATTAAAGATTTGAATGTTGAATAAGTTTACTAATTAAATACACGGAGCAACACAAACTTTTCCAAAACGCTTCTCTTTCCTGTCATCAGGTGAACAGAACAGGATCTTGCCTGGGCTTGGTGACCCTGGAGACCATCGGACCATCAGACGAGTCCTTACAGAGGCCCCAGGTGCCACCCAGGAGAGATCCTGCCTGGACCCCTGGCCCTGCCCTCCTGTGTCTCCTCACAGGGACCCTAACACAGCCCACATCAAAGGGCAACTCAAGGTTCCAGGGAGAGCCCAGCCCATGACTCAGAAACAGAAGTGCCCACTTGGGTCCCAAGCATCGCGACTTGTCTGGAGCCACCGACAGATGGGCCCAGGCAGGCACCTGTGGTTAGCTGTGTGGTCCTGGTTGCCTGGCCAGCCCTTTTCTTAGCCTCCTGCGCTGCAGTTCTACCGACAACATGGCTAGGATGAGCGGGTGGTGCATGAGGGCTTTGCAGACCCTGCGGGGCTCCTCCAGGCCACCTGCGGTCACCAGGCAGCAGGCCGGCTCCTGGCCAACCTCATCTGCTCTTCTTCCTCCATAAACACGTCCCGAGGCTCCTGTGACCCCTCCCAGCTTCCTCTGCTCCTCACGGAGGACTCATTCTCCTGGCTGGGGTATTTTCCTCCCTCGAAGTTCACGTTATCTTTTCCTCCTTTGTCCCTAACACTTCATTGAGCATCTTGATTCTCCTCTCCTGGATTTGGGGGAAAGACTCCACCGCTGGCCATCCACCTGGTCTGGGAGTCCATTTGGGGAGCACAGCCCCTCCCAGACAGCTTTGCTGCAGTTGGAGTCACTGCCTCAGGGGGTCAGAGAAGGGCATGCCAGGTTCCTGGGTGTGGCTGAGCCTTCTTCTTGGGTGCATCTGTGAGTCCAGAAAGGAGTTTGAAGATGAAGATGGTCAAGTCAACACCTGCCCAGTGCTGGGCTTTGGCCATGGGTGCTCTGGGTCCAGTAGTCCCTGATATGACCTTGGGGATGCATTGTGCTGAGAATAATGAATACCATGTCTTACCGTCACTCTCTTCCTGATTCCCGAGGGCATGATGCCATATGGAGGGGGGTCCCCTGCTCAGCAGGATGGCCTCGTGGACCTTTACCACATGCTTGGGACATGGGGTTTTATTTTGCCCACAACCTTCTGAGCTAGGAACAACGATCGCCTCATTTTATAGATGAGGAAATGTGGCCCCAGATAGTGTAAGTTACCTGCCCCAAGGCACACGCAGCAAGGGCTGGGAGGAGTCCAGGTTCGCATACCAGCTGCCTTCGGTTCTAGTCCCTCACTCCAAGGACTGCACCAGCTGGATTTCTCCAAAGAGGGTGGTCTTTGTATTTCCTCTTTAGACTCTAGTTGACTCTTTCCTCTGATTACAAAAACACTTTGCACTCAATGCTGCGTTAAAAGTCGTCTTCACTGTCCCAGGGCTGCACGGTGACAGGTCGGAACCTCCCAGAAGATGAGCCGCGACGCGCTTTCAACAGTCGATGCTAACGTACAGGACGACCTGGCCACGGGATTCCGCTCGCAGTTAGTCTACCGGCTCTCCCTCTACGGCTCAATTAACTGTGCAATTATGCTTTTTCAGGTGTTCAATTTGTTCTCGAAATTGTTTCCATTGTAGTGGATTTCTAAAAGCTTTGAAGAAGGGTGTGATCTATATAAAGGACACCATGTGTAATCCGCATCTTAGTGTCTGTTCTGAACGGGAGTTGAAAAGGGTTCCCTGGTGGGGTGGAGAAAGAATGCAGGTGGGAAAGATTCACTGGGCTGCACCCAGGAAGGCAGGCATGGGCATGGTGGCGTCTACTGGTGACGTGCTGTCCCCAGTACTAAAGGACAAAGCAGGCAGCGGTGAGTGTCACAGATCAGCCTGGGCGCACACGCAGGAATAGCTGGTTTGGCGGTAGTTGGGCGGGGCACTGAATGGCATGAGCGAAAACACTCATCTCAAAGCCCATGCTGTCAGCCAGGCAGCACGCCACAGGCAAAGATGCTCAAAAGCCCCGCTGCTCCTCCATCAAACCCACCGAGCCACGCACTGTGCACGCCGGAAGTTCCATCTTGCTTTATCCTTATGTGGACTCCCGGGGAAAGGCTCTCAGCTCTGCACTTGTCAGGGAAAGACTCTCAGCTCTAGACTAGAAGGAAAGGCTCTCAGCTCTGGACTCGTGGGGAAAGACTCTCAGCTCTGCACAGATGGGGAAAGGCTCTCAGCTCTGGACTCGTGGGGAAAGGCTCTCAGCTCTGCACTTGGCAGGGAAAGACTCTCAGCTCTAGACTCAGCTCTGGACTCCCGGGGAAAGGCTCTCAGCTCTAGACTCAGCTCTGGACTCATGGGGAAAGGCTCTCAGCTCTGCACTTGGCAGGGAGACTCTCAGCTCTAGACTCGAAGGAAAGGCTCTCAGCTCTGGACTCGTGGGGAAAGGCTCTCAGCTCTAGACTCCAAGGAAAAAGGCTCTCAGCTCTCTTAGCTCATTTTATAGGTGTCAGGAACCCGGGTCTCAGAGGAACCCTCAGTCCACAGCCCCCAGCTGGCACCCATGGATGGTGGAAACTTAAAGCCAGGTTCGTTCCACTCCCAGCTCCAGCTCTCGCCCAGAAACTCTGCTTCCTCTGCATCCATTTCCAACCCAAATGTTGAAATGTCATCAATCTGCATGAAAATTGCCTCGAAGGTGAACAGCCCCTGAATGGATGGATGATGCCAGATCACTCCAGGTCCACGCTGGTAACTCAGGCTCTTCCCTGTGTCCCAGGCGGCTGGGAAGCCACGCCTTCAGGGTCCCCTGGGCTGAGGACAGTGTCGCCTCCCCCGCCCCCCCCCCCCGGAGCCACCCCGGGCCCCTCAGTCTTCATTTCTGCAGAACTCCCTCCACTTGGGTCCCTCCGACTTGAATGCGGTGGTTCTCAGGGCAGCTCCATCCCCAGAGGACACATGGCAGCGTCTGGCGGTGTATTGGTTGTCACACCTGGGCATGGGGGGTGTGCTGGCATCTGCTGGGTAGAGATTGGCATGCTGCTTGACACTCCATTAATGCCCCCACTACAGAGAGTGACCTGGTCCCAAATGCTATAGTCAGGAAGCCCTGCTGCAACGGTTTGTGTTCCTGGTGTTGAGCTGTTTTTTAAAATATGCTTTTATTGGTTATGATAGTCTCACATCATAATATAAAGCATGTTGACAGTGACATACATGCACACAGCACTTGGTAGGTCCCCCCGCCTCCCCATTTCCCCCCTTCCCAATACAGAGTACTGAGATTGACGTTGGTTTATTCACATACGTACACATAGTAGAGGGTAGTATTTCCATCAATGAACCTGTTGACGTGTTTTTTTTTTTTTTTTGCGGTACTAGGGATCGAACCCAGGGGCATTCTACCTCCGAGCTACACCCCCAGCCCTAGTTTTTAATTCTTTATTTTGAAACAGGGTCTCACTAAGTAGCTGAGGCTGGCTGCGAACCAGGATCCTCTGGTCTCAGCCTCCCAAGTACTAGGATTACAAGTGTGCACCACCACACCCAGCCTGTTGAGCTGTTTGGATGTGGAGTTTTAGACAGTCCTTGGAGCCATCTGTAAAGCGAGGCTCCTGGCCAGGGGCAGCTGTGGACCCCTCCATCTCCCTGTCCGGCCACCAAGCCTGGCCTTTGGATGGGTGCAGCCTGCTCCATCACGCCCGCAGGGTGTCAGGTGTCCCAGAAAAGTCTCATTTCCTGCACCTGGGAAGCGCCTAAGAGACCGATGTCCCTTCTACTCAGCAAGTTTTCCATCCCGCGCACTCTCTCCTTCCTGAGGATAGGGTGGCCATAGCATGCAGACCCCAGGGACCCTCCTCTGAAAGCACCTGAACTGACAGCAGGTGTAGCACGTTGAACTCAACAGGGAGGACACCAGCAATGCTCCGCTAGGGACTTCTGTGCCTGGTCATTATGGATGCGGGGCATCACAATCAACTTTTCCCTTTTTTGTACCTTCTGCAGCTCTCAACGAGCGCCGGCCGGTGAAGATGGATCAGGATAGGAGGTCTGCGTCATTGGGCAGGCCCCAGTTGAGAGCAATATTATCCATCACCCCAAACGAACAGCCGGCGGCTGAGAACCTGCAGAGATGCTGTGTATATGGCTGGGAACTCGGAGCTTTGATGGGGAGCCTATTTTAGTAATTATAGTTTATTCGCTTAATCTGTTTTTATTTTTAAATTAAACACCTATGCGTATTAGGGATCTTCAGAGAGAAGCACATGCCACTTCATCCCAAAGAGGGTTTTCGTCTATGGCAAATTAAGAAAAATGTAAAAATTAACAAACGTAAATAATATCAGCAATCTGAATCATACATTACCGCCGTCTTATATCTCAATGACTGCGTTTTGCTTCCCCAAAGGACCGTGAACTATCAACCACCGCACCAGCACAACACCCAGCTGTTTGGCGGCTCACGTTGGGATAACATTGCCCCTGCAGCTGGGCTCTCGTTGGCTGTACTCCTGCCAACTTCTGCACGCCAGCAACGCTCTCCCTGAGACGGATGGCGCTGATGGAGGCCGCTGGACAGATGCGGCATCAACAACTTTGTTACTCTGATTGACTGCACGGTATTTTAGGCAAATTAACCTGTCCAAAAAAAATTCTTTATTACCGTGTTCATGCACAGATGGAAATATGAACTTGACAATTCTGGGTATGGGCTTCGCAATTAACTGAAATGTTTCAGTAGACTAATGAACTTCCATGTGAGGCATGTCCTCTGTCAGCAGAGGAGGCAGGCTGTTACAGGAGACGGAGTTACAGGATGTCAAACAGATCTTGACAGCAATTCTCTAGGAAGCCGCAGGCAGGGCAGTGCAGAAAGAAACGAGGGGGTGCCTGCCCGTGACGGGGGATCCCAGGGGCGCCCAGCACCCATCCTGGAAGTGTGGTCCATGACCAATTTTCTTTTCCACTTTTGGGTTTTTATTATTATTATATTTTTTTTGTATTGGGGATTGAACCCAGGGGCATTCCACCTCCGAGCTACACCCCCAGCCCTTTTTATTTTTAATTTTGAAACAGGGTCTTGCTAAATTGCTGAGGCTGGTCTCAAACCTGCAATCCTCCTGTCTCAGCGGCCTCCCAAGTACTGGGATTACAGGCGTGCGCCACTGTGCCTGGCTCTTCTCCACTTTTGAACTCCACCTCCCTTCCTCTTTTTCTCCCTCCCTCCTTCCCTCCCTTCCTGATGGAAGGCTGTGGGGACCAGCCTTACTGGGGGCCCTGGAAACCTGCTAATGGGATCTCCCAGCAGAGAAGCTGACCCCTACGTGATCAGAGAGAAGGTTCCTGGGCTCTGTGGTCTCTCCCAACCAGCTTTCTTGGTTTTAGACATGACTTGGTGACATCAGGGGCCATGGATTCCTTATCCTACAGCAGGCTGCAGTGAATGACCAGCAACAGAACAATGGACGTGGGGTCCACAGCCAGGGGACAGCTCAGCAGCGTACCCCTTCCTTGATGGTGACATGGGAGCTCTGCACTCCTGGGCTTAGACCGGCCACCTTTGGTGGGCACAGAGGCCAGTGGTGGACAGGCTGGACCATGGAAGTCACTCCATGGGCCTGAAACAATGGCCGGAAAAGGCCCCCAGACCTTCTGGCCACCCGGCCACACCCATCCTCACCATCCCCGGGGCTGTGGTGCCAGGTTCAGCTGCTTCTCATTTCCACACGCGCTGATTTGATAGAAACCGTCAATTGTGCTCACCCTCAAATCCCCACATTAATAATTCCACCAGCTATAGGGAAGCGTAGAGCGCTCCAGGCCCCGGATCTACACATTTTCCTCAGGATGCTACAAAGAGACGAGAGGAGACGCCACGTCGTGAATCATCAGCGTCAACAGGCAGGGTATTTGGCATAAAGGTTTCCAGCTCCCACCAGCTAATATTTAGCTTTCCTTACACAATACGAACGCAGGAGACTTAAAAGTCCGTAAATAAGCCGCGCTGGAGCACTTTGAGGCTTAACTGATTGTAAATGTTTTTCATCACGGAAAGTTGCTCATTTATTAAAAAAAAGTGAACTCAAGTGAATATATTTTGGATGTATAGAATGGCAGCAGGGCTGCGGAGCGGTCGCCAGCAGAGGATGCTCTGGGCGCTCTCAGCGGCAGATTCTCTGTTTCATGCTAAACTTGGACGCAAGGGGTGAAGGAGACGGGGGGGGGTGGGGGTGGGGGAAGGGAGGCTGGAGGCTGGGACCGCTCCCCATTGCAGACCAGAGCAGGTGGCCTCTAGATCCATCCTCAGGAAATGTGTGAGAACAGGACCCCTCACTGAATTTTGAGAAAAGGGCTCAGCTGTGGTCGCCTGTAGAAACAAGAGGATGTATTTTTCCTATTAATTAATTAATTAATTCATTCATTCATTTTTTGGTACTGTGGATTGAACCCAGGGGCATACTATCTCCAAGCAGCACCCCCAGCTCAATTAATTGATTGATTAATTAATTAATTAATTTACTGAAACAGGCTAGCCTGCGATCCTCCTGTCTCAGCCTCCCAAGTACTGGGATTACAGGTATGCACCACCACGCCCTGCTATTTTTTCTATTGATTTTTGCTTGAATCCCCGGGGGTGTTTTCTCTGACATCAATCAATTCTCCAACACCCAAACCCGGTGTCCAACAATTCAATTCTGACACTATTCCCAAGAGTGAGCACAGACCCCACAGGTTAACGGCTCAATCCACGAAACTGCCCCCACTTCAAACCAGTCCCACATCTTGGGCCACCTGTACATCTGGTTGACCAGCTGTAGGACAGGGGCCTCTCCTCAGGCTCCATGATTTACTAGAATGGCTCAGAGAACCTAGGGAAACAGGTCGCTTGGCATATTATGTCTAGATCACAACAAAGAAAACCACTCAGGGAGGATGGGTGGAGCGGGCGGGGGGCTCAGTGGGACCCCAGGCCTCCCATGGGTGGAAGAGATGTTCAGGGCATGTGGGGGGTTCAGTGGGACCCCAGGCCTCCCAGGGGTGGAAGAGATGCTCAGGGCAGGCGGGGGACTCAGTGGACCCCAGGCCTCCCAGGGGTAGAAGAGATGCACAGGGAAGGCGGGGGGCTTAATGGACCCCAGGACTCCCAGGGATAGAAGAGATCCACAGGGCAGGCGGGGGGCTCAGTGGGACCCCAGGCCTCTCAGGGATAGAAGAGATGCACAGGGCAGGCGGGGGGCTCAGTGGGACCCCAGGACGCCCAGGGATAGAAGAGATGCACAGGGCATGTGGGGGGTTCAGTGGGACCCCAGGCCTCTCAGGGATAGAAGAGATGCTCAGGGAAGGCAGGGGGTTCAGTGAGACCCCAGACTTCCCAGGGGTGGAAGAGATGCACAGGGCATGTGGGGGGCTCAGTGGGACCCAGGCCTCCCAGGGATAGAAGAGATGCACAGGGCAGGCGGGGTGCTCAGTGGGACCCCAGGACTCCCAGGGATGGAAGAGATACACAGGGCAGGCGGGGTGCTCAGTGGGACCCCACGCCCTCCTGGGTATACCACCTGCCCAACACCTCCATGTGTCCAGCAACCCAGAAGCTCTCAGAATCTCCTGGTTCAAGAGTTTGTTCAGAGCTCAGTCTCTGGTCCCTTTCTTCCCCTCCCCTGCCCTCCCCTCCCTTCCCCTCCGCTCTGCGCCTCCCCAGCTGGGTTTAAACAGATCACTTCCAGGGTGGGACTACAACAAAGCACTTATGGCCTCTGTTTTAGCTCTACATTAAAACAAGCAAATAAAAAACAAGAAAGGAAAACAAACAAAAGACCTCTGCTGACTTCTGTGGCACTGAACTGAGGCTGGCTGATGTCACACAGGACGAGGACCTATTGTAAAGTCACCGAGTCCTTTCCATAGTTTCCAGGCTCACGTCCACAGAGACACCAATAATAAGAAGCTTTAACACACCCACCTACATTTGGCCTTATGAAGATGACAGAGAGAACGTCCCTCTGAGGGTTTGATTGGACTAATGTTAAGACACATCAGTATGCCCGAACACATGACACTTGGAGGGTCCATGGAGCCCCAAACCTGGGCAGGGAACTGGCCCTGAGGTCAGCGTCTGCTGCTACCTGGTGGCCTCCGGAAACCGAGGCTGCACAGCCTGGCCTTGATGACCATGGGGTGCATCTTGCTGGCAGTGCCACAGAGAAAATGCTTCAGCGGCCACTGGGGCTTGGGTGCCAGCCTGGCCCTGCACCTGGGATGTGGACATCTGTTGTACCACCAGGAGGTCGCACTCAGCCCCCAGTTTGGGCGATTGTCTGACAGCTTCATCGGCCACAATCTCCAGAGGCCCTCGATTGTGACACCTGCAGCCTGCTGACTCAGCCACAGAGCCAGGGATCCATGCAGGTGGCTGGGCAGTGAGCCACTCCCCAAACACAGCAAGGAGGCCAAGTGAGCTGCAGCGGATGGCGCTCCTGCTGTATCGAATATTCCTACAGCAGGAAGCAAAATGGAGAGGTCAGAGGATAAAGAGCAACAAGCTCCTCTCCTGACTTAGGCTGCAGCTCCCAGAGCACCCAGGGTCAGGCAACCTCCACCTTGCAGGACCTGGGGCTCTGGCTGGGTGCTCTGTCCAGGGTGCTGACGGCTGGGCTGCTGGTTGCAGCTCCCAGAGCACCCAGGGCCAGGCCACCCCCACTTTGCAGGACCTGGGGCTCTGGCTGGGTGCTCTTTCCAGGGTGCTGATGGCTGGGCTGCTGGCTGCAGCTCCCAGAGCACCCAGAGCCAGGCCACCCCCACCTTGCAGGACCTGGGGGGGGGGGTCCAGATTGGTACTCTGTCCAGGGTCCTGATGGGTTGATGGCTGTAGCTCCCAGAGCACCCAGGACCAGGCCACCCCCACCTTGCAGGACCTGGGCTCCAGCTGGGTGCTCTGTCCAGGGTCCTGACAGCGGGACTTGAGGCTGCAGGGTTAGGGCCGGTGGGTGCTAAGAAGGGCCCCGGTGGTCCCTTGTAGACAAGCAAAGGGCCAGCATGCTGGCCAGGGAAGGGCGCTTTATGTGCTGTACCCATGGAAAGGCTCTTTTTCTTTGTTTTCAAAACGACAGCTGCAGCTTCTATTTGACTGGAGCCATTTGGTAAATTTATTGTTAACACTTTCTAGACAAGACCAGGATACCTCCCTGCCAACCTGGGTGGCTTAAAAATAAATCTGCCCTCAGCCAAGCTGGGCAGGCTGGTTGGATGGGTTCTCCAAGTGTTAGCACGTGCTGCATAGTTCCAGGCTAGAGCCTCACAGCAGGCGTGGAATCCAGTCACAGGTCTTCCCAACAGCACAGAACATACTGGGCTAGGGAGGTGAGGGGAGAGGGGAGCTCTGGGAATGTGCAGGTGTGGGTCTGAGTGTCGGGGGTGGCAGAGGCTGTGTGGAGGGCAGGGAATGCAGCCACTCCAGGCCCAGGAAGAACCAGGAGGGTTGGGCTCTCAAAACTGGCCACACACCAAAAGTATCACACCCCTTTCTAGCTTTATGTCTCAGTTAACATTCTTACAGATATAACCCAAAACAACTGACCACACAATGTAGAGGAAGGAAGATTTGTTTGCTCACAGTTTTTTGGAGACTTTGGGTTCAGTCCATGTGAAGTCAGGGTCTGTGGATCTCAGAGCATGGTGGCAGGAAGCAGAGAGAGGGAGAGAGCAAGGGCTCTGCTCTCACATCATGGAGGTCAGAAGCAAGAGAGAGAGCAAGCAAAGGGATTCAAAGACAGAAGGACAGTTCCTCAGGCCACATCCCACCTGCCTAGGTGACCACCCAGTAAATCCATTACCATGGATTTATCCACTGATGAGATTACAACCCTCATGACTCAATTACATCAACCATGAACATGAGTTCTTCAGGAGACATTCTACATCTAACCATAACATTTTAACCATCACACTTTATATGACAGACAGCCATTTCCTGCTCCTAAGGAAAACCTCCTAAGCCAACCCTTGCAGTGCCTGGATGAAAACCTGGCCCAAACTAGAACAGTCTCTGAGAGCCACTTAGCCCAGGTAGAGGGTCCTGGTTCAGCCCAGGTTCGAAGATGCCAACTCCTCTTGACCTCAGTCCTCGCAGAAGCCACCGTGAGTCCGCATGTCAGACAATCCCGTCACACCGTCGTGCATTTCTGCCTGATCCAATCCTATCACCGTCTATTTCTTGGCTGCCCACCACACCGGCCCTTTATCTGCCCCCTTCTTGCAGTAACATGTTAGGTGTTTTGTCTATCTTTAAAAGTTCTAAGAAAAATAATTTATGAGAAACATCATAAATAATGGGTGTGGGGCACTAAATGTTTTTAAAATAGTACTCTCTCTTCTTAAGTGGAATAAGAAAAGCTTTTCTGATTTAAAAAAATCTCTTTGCTTTCTAGAAGGTCATGGTGTTATTTAGTGCTTTATGAAAGGAAGAAAGCAAACAAATACTAAAAAGGAAAATGTCTCAGTTAGTGAATCCCGGGGCCAGGAGAAAACTCTGCGTTGATGTGTGTGCATATTAAAAATCTATTTGGCCCTGCGAGGAGGGGCGTGTTTGTTTTTCCATCTCATTTGTATATTCGCTTTGGCATCCAGGGTTCAGATCCATGTGGCGAAGGCAGATTAAAAGTGACGGTGTTAAAACAAGATTGTAAAGGTTAACAGACCAGGAAATGGACAAATTACTGTCACCCACATGGACAGGCCGGTGGCTCTGTCCCTTCTCCGTGTTGCCTCCAGCTGCTCAACAGACCTTTGGTCCTGTTTCCCACAGGCCAGACAGAAAAATAATTTCTGGACACCATGGCCTCCCCGGGGCATCGCAGCAGGCACCTTGAAGCCAATTTGAAGGTGACAGTGTCCACGCGCTGTCACCTCCCAGCTCTTCTGCCCAGACCTTCATGTCCTGGGGGCAGATCACGCCAGTCATCCACACTGCCAACTCGCTCTCAACCCAGTTTCCTGTTCTGTCTCCACAGCCTTGATCACCACGGGGACAGTCCCCCTTTTGGCTCTATGCATTGCGAAGACAGGCTATTCATGTGCAAACCCTGTGTTCTGTGTGCAGAGTGTGTCAGGCAGCAGTGTCTGATGGCATGCTGTGCACTGCCCAGGGCGCTGAGGAGTTACAGAGTAAAAGAAGGATGGGAGAGGGAGAGAAGAGTGTGTGTGAGAGACAGAGCCAGAGAGGGAGGGAGAGGGAGAGACAGAAACAGAGAAAGAGGGAGGGAGGGACTGATGGAGAAAGAGGGAGGGAGAGAGAGACAGAAACAGAGAAAGAGGGAGGGAGGGATTGATGGAGAAAGAGGGAGGGAG
>PVJS01042108.1:0-17653 GCA_004027185.1 Glis glis | reverse complement strand
CTCTAACCCCACTTTGTCCTACCTCCCCCCTTTTTCTTTAAATATCCTCATCTCCCCTTACTGAGGGTCGATCTCCTCTACTCCTGCGTGAGATACGAGCTCGGCCCCAGTGCACTGGTTTTTTTTTTTTCAATAAACCTCATGCGTTTGCAGCAAGTCGGTGTCCTGAGAGTTCCTGGGTCGGCGCTGGGTCCCGTGGCTAGAGCGGGGGATCCCCTCTAAAACGGGGTGCCTTTCAATAGATGAACTTGAAATAAAGCATTTTTAGTAGAGTTGTTAGGAAAAAGTCTGATTGGGGGTAGATTTAAGAGAGAATGAAGGAAAAGAATTTGGAATGAGCAAATATAAACAACTGAATCCAGAAATTTTATAAAAGGGAAAAAGAAAGTCAAGTATTAGTTGGAGGAGAATCTAGGGTCAAGAGAGGATTTGTTTGTTTTTAAACAGGAGAAATAACAGCAACTGTTTATATGCTAATGCAAGGGTTACAATAATAAGGAAAAATTTGGAACATGAAATATTGGCTTAAGAGTTGTCCTTGAGTAGGTCAATGAGAATGAGATCTAACTCATAGATAAGGGGTAGACATTTATTAGCATTGTTTCTCCTTTTTATAAAGTAACTCTTTTGTCATTTTGAAATAGTCTTTTTATTTCTCATAACTGTCATGGGAAAACACGATAATTCTGTGGGATTCTTGGCTTCTGTGGCAGCAAAGACTTTCAGGACGCACTGGTCAGAGACAAAGACAGAGGTTTATTTAGGAAAGTGAGGGATACAAGTTCAAGGGAGAACACAGGCAATCTCAAGAGGAAGAGAGTGGGTGTGTAAGAGTCTGAGCAAGAGTCTTCTAGCAGCTTTTACAGTTCTTCTTTTATAGAACCCTGTGAGGGGTTGGTTAGGGTCATACAGCAGGGGTGGAGGTCTCCGGACTTCTACTTAATCCTCAGGTTCCTGACATCATACTGGTCACTGGGTGGAGCCTGACCTTGTCCCTCCTTATGGATCCTTTGTTTACTAAGCATCTCAGGAATCTCAGGTGGGGAGAAGGATCATTGTAATTAAGGGTGTGGGCTCATTGAGGCTTTTGCTTAAGATAAAACACAGATCCTATAAAGTGGAGTTAGATTAAGGGTGTGGGTCTATTGAGGCTTCTGCCTAGGACAGAACATACTTCATAGGGTGTAGTTAAAGATTATGAAGTTTATAGATTTTTAAAAATATATTTTCCCTTTCCTTCCCAGTTCATCTCCTTTCTACCTAATATTTTATTTCTCCTATCCTACCTCAATAACTTTCCTTATATTTCATTGTTTGTGTTTGTTTGTTTGTTTGTTTGTTTGTTTGTGGTAGTACTGGGGATTGGACCCAGAGGCATTCTACTTCCAAGCTACATCCCCCAAGTCCAATTTTATTTTGTGAGGTCGAAGAACAGCCATGACAGGCTGTGCTTCTGAAGGAACTAGGCTAGGCCCAAGTTTCTGTTTCTCAGAAACCAAACTAACAGATGTTCCCACAGAAACCATGGCTTGATGGAGCCTTTCAGAACAATGGTAGGGCCTAAAACCAATAGGTCCAAGAAGTGTTCCCACAGAAACTACCGCCCGGTGGGGTCTATTGGAACAATGGTAGGGCTTGAACCAATAGTTCCAAGAGATGTTCTCACGGAAACTGCTGCTTGGTGAGGTCTATCAGAACAATGGTGTAAAGTCCCCAACTCCCCAGGTGTGACGAGCCAATCAGTGAACTCCAAATACCCCTAACTGTTGCCAACTGTATATGTAACCAAAATGTATAAAAACCTGAGTGATCTAGAGCTCAGGGTTTGAGGTCAAGACTCCACTGTACTGGATGAGACTCGGACCCTAGCTCGAGCTAGCTAATAAAGTTCCTTTGCTTTTGCATTATCAATTGGTGGAATTGGTCTCTCACTTCAAACACTCGAACCTGCAACTTAACAATTTTTTATTTTGAAATAGGGTCTCTCTAAGTTGAGGCTGAGGCTGGCTTCGAACCTACAATTCTCCTGTCTCAGCCTCCAAAGTACTGGGATTATATGTGTGCACCACATGCCTGGCCACTTTCCTTGTTTTGATGTCTACTTTCTAAGGATAATGTCTACTTTCTAAGGATAATAATTTCTAAGGATAATAAAGAAAAGAAAAAGAAAAAGCTTTCTTTTTCTTTTATTTTGACTTTTGTTTTTTTGTTTTTAATCTTACTTTGGTTAATTTTATTTTCATTATACTTTTATTGGTGTATTATGGACTCACATCATAATGTAAATCATGTTGATAATGACATATATGCACCCAGCACATGGCCGGCTTTTCCCTCCCCATCCCCCATACCATATCATACAGGGTATTGAGATTGACACTGGTATTCTCACATATGTACACAGAGCTGGTGGTAGTAATTCCTTCATTGATCCTCCCTCTCCCCCTTCCCCTGTAAGGGTACCCCGTTTTAGAAAGGACCCCTCGCTCCAGCCACGGGACTCAGCGCCGACCCAGGAACTCTCAGGAGATTGACTTGCTGCAAACACACGAGGTTTATTGAAGAAGCCAGTGCACTGGTGCCGAGCTCGTATCTCACGCAGGAGTAGAGGAGCTCGACCCTCAGCAAGGGGAGACAAGGGTATTTAAAGAAAAAGGGGGAGGTAGGACAAAGTGGGGTTAGAGAGCATACGTGGAGGAATTTTTACAACCTTGTTTTTCCCTTACTCAATTAAACATCAGTTGCAATAGATAACTGACCAGTATGCCATAGTTTTAACCAGTTCCTGAAACAATGTAGTTTGTTAAGATTTTATCTCACATCTGCTGGTATTTGGTAAGTTCCTGGTACAGTCTGTTTTTTTTGGACAAAGGTCAGGGGTGGGGCAGCGGTTTTTTCCATTTCTATAGCCCTTTTAGTAGAATAGTTTTTATTCAGGTCTAGGGGTCTTGCTTTTTAGAGTTTTGACCTTTCACCCCTTCCCCTAGACCACCTCCCTGGCTCCACTGAAGTTTCTCCTCCATTATCTAAAGCCCCTCTGGTATCCTGATTACTCCCTAGCTTCCACATATTAGAGAAAACATATGACCCTTCACTTTCTATGACTAGCTAATCTCACTTAACATAATGTTATCCAGATCCATCCATTTTCCTGCAAATGACACAATTTTGTTCTTCTTTATAGCTGAATAGAATTCCATTGTGTCTATATCCCACAATTTTGTAATCCATTCATCTGTTGATGGACACCTAAGCTGGTTCCATAATTTGGCTATTATGAATTGTGCTGCTATGAACATGGATATGCATATATTATTGTACTTATCTGATTTTAGACCCTTTGTAAAGATACCCAGGAGTGGTATAGCTGGATCATATGGTGGATTCATTCCCAATTTTCTGAGGAATCTCCACACTGATCTCCATAGAGGCTGAACTAGTTTGCAATCCCATCAACAGTGTAGAAGAGTTGCAATTTCCCCACATCCTCGTCAGCATTTATTGTTGTCTTCTTGATGATTGCCATTCTGATTGGGGTTATATGGAATATCAGTGTAGTTTTGATTTGCATCTCCCTGATTGCTAATGATATTGAACATTTTTCATGTATTTATTGGCCATTTATATTTCTTCTCTTGTGAAGTGTCTATTTAGTTCAATTGCCTATTTCTTGATTGGGTTATTTGGGGTTTTTTTTTAGCATAAAGTCTTTTAAGTTCTTTGTATATTCTAGATATTAGTCCTCTGTCAGAGGGACAGCTGGCAAAGATCTTCTCCCATTTGTAGGCTTTCTCTTTAGACTCTTAATGGTTTCCTTTCATAAGCAGAAACTTTTTAGTTTAATGTCATTCCATTAATTAATTCTTATTTTAATTTCCTGAGCTTTAGGGTCTTGTTGAGGAAGTTTCTACCTGTGCCTATATGTAGGAGTGTTGAACCTATGCCCTCCTTAAGTAGCTTCGAAGTCTCTGGTCTAATTTCCAGGTCTTTGATACATCTCGAGTTGACTCTTGTGCTGGGTGAGAGGTAAGGATTTAATTCCATTTTTCTACAAATAGATAGCCAGTTTTCCCAACACCATTTGTTGAAAAGGCAGTCTTTTCTCTAGCGTATGTGTCTGGAACCTTTGTCGAAAATCAATTGGCTATAAGTGTGTGGATTTGTTTCTGTATCTTCTATTCTGTTCCATTGGTCTGTGTTTCTGTTCTTGTGCCAATACCATGCTGTTTTTATTACTATAGGTCTGTAATATAATTTGAAGTCACGAATTGTGATGCCTCCTGCATGGTTCTTATTGCTGAGAATTGCTTTGGCTATTCTGGGTCTTATGTTTTTCCATATGAAATTTACGACTGATTTTTCTAGGTCTGTGAAGAATGACATTGGTATTTTGATAGGGATTGCATTGACTCTGTAGATCACTTTTGGTAGAAGGCCATTTTGATAATATTTATTCTGCCTATCCAAAAGCAAGGGAGATCTTTTTGTCTTCTTTTTTGTTACAAATCATTTTACTTATACCATTTGAAGAGTGTGGATCTAAGATTCCAGAAAGGATGTATTCTATTATATTTTCTCATTCCATATGTTGTAATTATTTTGAACAAAAGGTACTACTTTTATATATAGAATTTGAAGAAAAATCAGGGTTATTTATACTGTTTTGTATAAGATGTATAAAACTTTTTGACCGGAAAAAGGAAAGTTTTGATGAAACAATAAAACAAAATTTAAATATATGACTGCCTTTGTTTTCCTTTTTTCTCTGCTTTTTTTGCTATACACCACATTCTTTTCATTATCTGTTATTAGGTTTTTTGCTTTGCTTTATTTTGTTAGGCAAATAGAAATCAAGCATTTTTTTATTAGTGCATTGCAATCACATATCTTGAAGGATTTCAGCATGGTTGACGTATACACGCACTCATCAGTCAATTAGCCCTCCCCAATTCCCACCCCCTCTGCCTCCCTCCTCCCTCCTTTTCATTTTCAGCATAGTAGTTGACTTTGTGTAAGTCCATCCTGTGCACCAGTTTGTTTCCCTCTCCTTCCCTCCCTTCTCCCCCAGTTAGTTTGCCTTCTTCGCTCATTTGAGGTTTTCTCTCTTTGTCTGGAGTCCCTCCTGTGCGGGGTCCATGACCTCACCACTGAAGTTCTCCGGGGCAGGGCTGGGGGCTCGACCACCCCGTGTCCCCAGCTCTGGGGACAGGGGCTCTCCGGGGCGGGGCCAAGGGCTCACCCACCCCACATCCCCAGCACTGGGGGTTCTCTGGGGGCGGGGCTGAGGGCTCACTGGCCCCACAACCCCAGCGCCGGGGGTCTCCGGGGGCAGGGCTAAGGGCTTGCCCAGCATCCTCAATGCCAGGGGGAGGGGTTTTATGGGGGTGGGGCCGAGGGTTCACCTGCCTTGCATCCCCAGTGCCGGGGGAGGGGTTCTCTGAGGGCGGGGCCAAGGGCTCACCCGCCCCACATCCCCAGCGCTAGGGGGAGGGGCTCTCTGGGGGCAGGGCTGAAGGTTTGCCTACCTCATGTCCCCAGTGCTGGGTGGGTCTATGGGGGCAGGGCCGGGTGCTGACCCACCCGTGTTCTCAGTGCTGGGCCGCTGGGGAGGAAGCCATGTCTCATCTGCCTATGTCGTCAGTTCTGGGGTGTCCCAGGATGGTGTTGGGCTGCTCATGGGGGCCGCAGCTTGCTGGCTCGTGTTCTGAGACTTGGGCCGCTCCTGTGTATGGCCACCTCTTCTTTGTCTCTCCTCTTTGCACTCGTTGCGGGAGCAGAGGCTCATGGCCCACCCCTTGAAACCATTGTTGTTGTAGGTGCGGGTCTGGATTGACTTGGGCTTCATCATGTTCTGGAGTTGATCGGTTTCAATGGTGGTCTATAGTAGCTGATTTCACAAGGATCTGCTGTCTCTTTGCTATTGGTCTCCAGGAGTCATGGTGTAGGCATGGCCCCGCATAGATGGCGCCTTTGCCTACACTTACCAGGTGAAATGCATGGAGTTCTGTTTACCCCCCCCCCGCTCTGTCCGCTGCCTCACACTCCGCTGCTCTTTGTTTTGTTGAGTTTGGTCTGCCCCACTTTTCTTGTTAAGAAGCAGTCTTCCCACAGGCCGATTTCCACATTTTGGAGCACTGGCAACATGCTGCCTCCCTTTATCTCACTCACCTGTGTTCTCGTTGGGTAGTTCCAGGGGGCCATGCCATGTCCGTCCATGTCTTCAGTGATGTGGTGTTCTGCACCAGTGCTAGGCTACTCCAGGGGGGCCACATTTCACCCGCTCGTGTTCTCAGTGTTGGGCTGCTCCTGTGCCTGACCGCCTAATCTATGTTTCTCCATGTCACTTTCTTTGTGGGGGCTGAGGCTCGCATCCCACACTTTGCAGTCATCGCCGTTGTAGGTGTGGATCTGGCTCAACTTAGGCTTCATCATGGTCTGAAGTTGACTACTTTCAATGGTGTACTATAATCGCTGGTTTCACAAGAATCAGCTGTTTCTTTGCTGGAGGATTCCAGGAGCCGCATGACTCAGCCAAGATGGCGCCTTTGGCTCCACTCTCCACTTACCAGGTGAAATGCTTTGAGCTTCCTACTGACCTCCTCTCTTTCCACTGCCTCGCATTCCACTGCACTTTGGTTCTCATTGTTTTGTTGAGTTTTGGCTGCCCTACTTTTCTTTTCAAGATGTAGTCTTCCCACTGGCCAAGCTCCAACTCTCAGAGCTCTGGCGACATGCTGCCTCTTGCTATCCTGACATTTTGGTTCTCCAAAATCAAGCATTTTTTAAAATATGCCTTTTTAAGAATATTTAAGCGCCATCAGCATGAGCACCTCAGCTATGCTTCAAGACTTGAAGCACCATTTGAAAAACTCTTTTCATCTTCTAAGATTTTCTTCAATTTCTTTCTTTAGTGTTTATAATTTTCACTGTAGAGGTCTTTTACCTCCTTGGTTAGGTTTATTCCTAGGTATTTTATTGGTATTGAAGTTATTGTGGATGGACTTGTTTTCTGGATTTCTTTCTCAGTAAATTCATGGTTGGCATATAGAAAAGATACTGTTTTTTTTAAATTGATTTTGTATCCCACTACTTTTCTGAATCGGTTAATCAGCTCTAGAAGTCTTTTGGTTGAGTTTTTGGGGTCTTCTAAACATAGGGACATGTCAACTGCAAATAGAGATAATTTTAATTCTTCTTTTCCTATTTGAATTCCTTTGATATTCTTCTCTTTTCTTATTGCTCTGGCAAGAGTCTCGAGGACTATATTGAAAAGGAGTGGTGATAGTGGGCATCCTTGTCTTGTTCCTGATTTTAAAGGGAATTCCTGCAGTTTGTCCCCATTCAATATGATGTTGACTTTGGGCTTATTGTATATTGCCTTAATTATATTGAGGTAAGTTCCTTCTATTCCAGTTTTCTGCAGTGTTTTTAACATGAATGGGTGTTGAATTTTGTCAAATGCTTTATCAGCATCTATTGAGATGATCATGTGATTTTTGTCCTTAGTTCTGTTTATGTGGTGAATAAGATGTATTGATTTGCGTATGTTGAACCAGCCTTGTATCCCTGGGATGAAACCAACTAGGTCATGGTGTAAAATTTTCTTGATATGGTTTTGAATGCACATCACTTGTATTTTGTTTAGAATTTTTGCATCTATGTTTATCAATGGTATTGGTCTGTAATTTTATTTTCTTGAGGGATCCTTATTTGGTTTTGTTATTAAGGTGATACTGGTCTCATAGAAGGAGCTTGGAAGGATTCTATCTCTTTCAATTTCATGGAATAACTTGTGAAGTATTGGGTTTAGTTCTTCTGTAAAGATTTTGTAGAATTCAGCTGGGAATCCGTCTAGACCTGGGTTTTTCTTTGATGAAAGGCTTTTTATTACTGTTTCTATCTCTGCTTGTTGGTTGGTTTAGATTTTTTTATATCTTCCTGGTTCAATTTAGGTAGGTTTTATATGTCTAGAAATCTATTGATTTCTTCCATGTTTTCCATGTTATTGGAGTAGTTTTCATAGTTTCTGATGATCTTCTGAATTTCCTCACTGTCTGTGGTGATGTCTCCTTTTTCATTTCTGATTTTAATAATTGGGTTGATTCTCTCTTTCTTTTGGTTAGGTTGGTTAAGGGTTTACCAAGCTTGTTAATCTTTTCAAAGAACCAGCCTTTTGTTTTGTTGATCTTTTGTATTGTATTTTGTTTTTATTTTTATTTTTCTCTCTATTTCATTGATTTCTGCTCTGATTTTAATGATCTCCTGCCTTCTACTGGCTTTGGGATTAGACTGTTTTTCCATGTCCCTGAGGTATGTCATTAGGTTGTTTATTTGGTGACTTTCTGTTTTTCTTATGTGGGCCCTTAATGCTATAAATTTTCCTCTTAAAACCACCTTCAAAGTGTCCCATATATTTTGGTATGCTGTGTCTCTATTTTCATATAATTCTATATATTCATATATTCATATAATTCTAGGAATATTTTGTTATTATTATTATTATTATTATTATTGTCCACTGAAAGAAATATTTCGTCTAGAGGATGCCATTAGGTAGCCACATAAAGCTTTATTGGATATATTCCACAGAAGGGTCCGGGAGTGGAGTAAAGGGAAAGAGGGCCAAGAAGAAAGTGGAAGAGAACATCCCAAATAACAGAGAGATCTCTTGCTGCCACATTGTCGGCTTTTTAAACCCCCCCAAATTCTATCCCTTTTCATGTATATTAATTTTGGGTCTTCATGCTATAGCTCAGTGCAGGTGTGCAGCATTGTATCATGTTGGAAACCTAAAGCTGTAGTGTAATAGGCTGGAAGTCTCTGACCACAGCTGGGTGTGGCAATTTCTGTCTTTCCTTTCAGGAAGGCTTTCCAGTTTTATTCTCTCTGCCCTATTTTGTTTTCTATATAACTACCTAACATTCCCCCCTCAAGGGATAGAGGCCCTGAAATCATTTAGGGGACATGGGCAAAGGTCCATCTTCTGTAATTTCTTCAAGCTGGATAGGGATGTAGCACATCAGGGCCTCTTGCTCTTTCTGTCAGGGCAGGTCCTGTTGGGATGGGGCAAGCTCCTGGAAGGCAGGTCAGTCCAGGGGTCCCCAATAGTAGTTGGTGTCCACTATTGAGATTGGTTGGTAGTCCAACTCAAGTCTCATTTGAAGTTTGACAGCCTGAAGTCTGGAAGAAACAAACTTTGTTAACAGGTTTAGGAGACAAGGGCTAAAGAGTAAGAGTAGTATTGTGGCCAAAGACCCAGTTAAAGGCAAGAGTCAGGAAAAGCAGGACCATATTTCCTTCCATGATATCCACCCTTGGGTAGCTCGCTTCCTCAGGTTGGATGCCTGTTCTGTTAAGTGTCAAATACTTTCTTGCACCTGACCTGATTTGTTAACAAAAGCAGCAGTCATCCTGAAGCATAAGGCATTCTCCCCCTCTGGCTGCTGTAATCATGTCCAATGTGTGTCTATTTTGAAGAACAACTCCTGTGAGAGAGTCAACCTGGTGTTGTAGATCTGAGTTGTTTGGCCATAATCTCTAGCTTGTTTGCTAGTTCTAGAGAAAGGTTTTTACAGATTAAGGAGGAGGGTATTAAACTTCCTATCACAGTTGCCATTCCAGAAGTGATGCCAAGGCCAACCAGGAAGGGAATAAGGGGCATTGACATAACACCAGGGGCCAGGTATATCGAGGGGGAGAGAAATACAAGTGTATAGACTCCAGTCCAATTAGACAGTAAGCAGATGTGAGCTTGAGTGCCACAGAGGAAATAGCCTCCTTTGCTTTTGATGCAAGCTGGATGCAGAAAGAAACTCTATTCCAAAGGCTGACCAGTAACCATATTGGCTCCCTAGAATGTGATACTCAGCTGCCAGAGTGGCCACAGCTAGTGGGACCAAACAAGGGGTGAGGGGTTGTGCTGCATCAGATGTCCTGTTTTCCCAAAAGAACATATATAGACCCCTATCTATAGGAGATTTCAAGAGGGCCCTTGAAGGCCAGAGAATTTTTTGAAAGTTATCATCTGCATGGGCCTAAGCCAGTGGCTAGAGGAACAAGGGTTGGGTCGGCCCAAACAAAACTGAGTAAGTCTGATGAGAATGATGACAGAGCAACAGTAATATTGGGAGTAGAGGAGAAACACACCTGACTGTTGGAACCTGTGGTGAAAGTAAAATAGATGCAGGAGGAGTCAATAATATCAATTGTTACATTACATTGACTTGTGGACAAGTTTCCCATTTGGGTTCCCCCAGGGACTCTGAAACCACATGCAGATAGGAGTTTGACCTAAGAGAGTCAGAGAAGAAAATAGGGGGCCCAAGACTGGGGGAGAGTAATGAAGGTAGGGAGACAGAGATTGCTTTGCCTGGATTAAGTATCTTACCACCTGGAGAGGAAGATTAGAGACTTCTGTCACCCCTTGATGAGTATAAGACAGTTCAGCTGTTGTTTGGGCCCAGTCATAAGGCTTGGCTGGGTAAGTCATTCCTGTCCCCTGATGTGAGGAATCTAAACAGAACCAACAGTCATGGGCATAGGAGGAGTTAACAGCTTGTAATAAGCTTTGAGCTGCTTGTGCTATAGGAAGATAGGGGTGATAGACAGAATCAAGAGGAGTATTATAGGTTACAGAAGAATATAAATCCTAACATGAGGGGAGGTGTGTTTCAATAGTTGAGAGCTGGAAGTGTAGTAAGATGATGAAAGCTAAATATCCTAGGAGTAGGATCCCCAGGATAAGTGCCCACTAGTGTTGGGGTGTAGGTTAAAGGGGATCTACTTATCCATATGTCTTTTGACAAGAAACTGGAGGTCTTGTATAGGTGTACAGGTATAGCTATGTGTGGGTAATTCTGGGGGATGAAGAGCTTTATCCAGTGTAGTCCATGGCTTGACCCTGGAGTGGTGGATCCAGATGGCAATTACAGATACCCTGATGGCTGTGGGAATGAACAGAAGAAGAGGGAATGATCCTTTCCAAAGTGGGGTTAGCTGTGAACAGAGTGCCAGAGGAAGTACTTTTTCCACAGTAAGGCTGTTTCCTGAGACATTTTTGGGGTGAGGTTTAAGGTCTGGTTGGCTCTTTCGACTTTGTCTGAGGATTGGGACCTCTTTTCAGGAGGAGTATAAATTTTTTTTCATCTATATTATAAAATTTTGTTCTAGTTATACTACAGGCTAACCAAACAGAAATTTCACTTTGGGTACACAATACTTTATGTTTATGATATGTATCTTTACCCATAAAATGATCCTGTTTATTATTTTTATTTTATTTTTTATTCATTTATTGGTGCATTGTAATCATACATCTTGTTGGGTTTCAGGGTGCTGGAAGTATACATGCACACATTGGTCAATTAGCCCTCCCCAAGTTCCCACCCCCATTCCCTCACCCTTCCCTCCATCTGGTGCTCAACATAGTAGTTGACTTTGATAAGTTTGTGTCTGTACATCCTGTGCATTAGAGTGTTTCCATCTCCCCCACCTCCCATCTCCCTCAGTTAGGTCATCTTCTTTATTCATCTAAGGTTTTCTCCATCTTTGTCTGGACTCCCTCCTACGCCCTATTCTCCCTAGCTTCCGCATATTAGGGAGAGTATCCACCTTTTCACTTTTTGTGACTGACTAACCTCACTAAGCATGATGTTCTCTAATTCCATCCATTTCCCTGCAAATGATATAATTTTGTTCTTCTTTATGGCTGCATAAAATTCCATTGTGTGCATATCCCATAGTTTTGTAATCCATTCATCTGTTGATGGACATCTTGGCTGGTTCCATAGTTTGGCAGTTGTGAATTGTGCAGCTATAAACATAGATACGCATGCATTAGTCTGGTAGTTTAGTTTCCATTCTTTTGGGTAGATACCTAGAAGTGGTATAGCTGAGTCAAATGGTAGGCTCATTCCCAGTCTTCTGAGGATCCTCCACACTGTTTTCCAAAGTGGTTGCACTAATTTGCAATCCCACCAATAGTGTATTAGAGTTCCTACTTCTCCACATCCTTGCCAGCATTTGTTATTGTTTGTGTTTTTAATGATTGCCATTCTAATTAGGGTTAGGTGAAATCTCAGGGTAGTTTTGATTTGCATCTCTCTGATTGCTAATGATGTTGAACATTTTTTCATACATGTGTTGGCCATTTGTATTTCTTCTTCTGTGAAGTCTCTATTTAGTTCACTTGCCCATTGTTTGATTGGGTTGGTCTCATTGAGCGCTGCTCTTAGTTTCTGGGGGAGGAGGCAGGCCCAATTTCTGCCACACATTCTGGTCAGGCCTCTAGGCACTTGGGTTTCTATTGAGCCTGGAGCGAGCCACTGCCTGCCTTTGCCACTGATGATCTGCAGTTGTTGGACCCACAGAAGGTCACTGGCTTCTCCGCTGGCAGCCTGTGAAATCCGCAATGCCAGCAGCTGCCAGCCCGTTCCTGCCAAGATGGCACTACCACCATGGCAGCTGCCGTTTGGGTCTCTGTCAAGCGTGGAGCAAGCCGCCGCTCGCTTTTGCCACTGATGCTTTGCAGTTGTTGGACTTACAACAGGTCGCTGGCTTCTTTGTTGGTGGTCTGTGAAAGTTGCATTGTTGGTAGCCACCAGCATGCCCTGGCCAAGATGGTGCCACCACCACTGCTGCTGCCATTCGGAACCCTGTCGAGCATGGAGGGAGTTGCTGCTCGCTTTTGTTGCTGATGCTCTGCAGTTGCTGGACTTACAATGGGTCGCTGCCTTCCCTGTTGGTGGTCAGTGGAAGCCACAATGCCATTAGCCACTGGTGTGGTCTGGCCAAGATGGCACTGCCACCACTGCTGCCCCTGCTGTTCCCTAGGTAAGGCACTTGGAGCTCTTTACTGTTCTCTGTTCTGTCTTCTGGCTTTGATTCCATCGCATTTCAAATTTTTTGTTGTTTAGTTCAATTTTTCTCTGCTCTTGTCAAGAAACTGCTTTCATGGCAATTGAGATCAGAGTCTCAGAGGAATAACGACATGGTGTCTCCTTCAGTTGCCATTCTGGATCCCTGAGGAGTGTAAATTTGAGGACACAAGGATGGCATGTTTGATCAACTCTATAATTGAAAAGAGTCCCTTAGCTATGAACAGTCTCTTATCTGTGGCTGGGGAGAGAAATTCAATTGAGCTTCCAGCATTTTAGGTGTATTCCTTTCCAAGAGAGTGCTAGGGCATTCCATATAAGTAAAAATTAATGGGTGAACAGAAAGTCTTCTCATGAGCACTACAAGAAGGTATAAATTACCATTTTCCCACATTGCCTGGCAGGATATAGAGAGGAAAGGACTCCAGAATAGGAAGGTATCACAGAATAGGCAGGTCCTGAACTTAATGGAAATTTGGAGTCCTAGTTGTCAGTTCCAAGGTTTGACCCCTTCAATGGTGGACTCTGATGTGGGAGCCAACTGGAGTGAAGGGCGCTCAGACCAGGGCCAGCAATGGGGAGTCTGATCCGTGGTCCCTTCAGCCCTTGGGGCAGTCTCTCCTCCAGGAATCTGGCCTTTGCATAGAGTGCAGGGTGCTCAGGGCCCTTTGTCTCCTCCAGACATTTGCTTTACCAGTGTCCAGGCTTCCCACCATGACTGGCAGCTTCCTTGGGGAAGGATCTCTCAGGGAGTCAACCTGGAGTTGGCTGTGAAACCTTTAAAGCAGCCAATTGTTGGGCCCATCCTTTCTTTTTTATCCTTTTTCTCTATATCCTGGTCTTAGTTATAAAAGACCAAGGAGGCTGTTTTCATGTCTGTGGAAAATTAGATGAGGAATTTATCATTTAGAATTAATGCCCCTTTAGGAGAGTTAGGTCCCTAGGTGGTATACTTAGTAAAAACCTTTTGAGACCTCTCCAAAGGCTGTGGAATTTTTACTGAGGCCTTAGTCTGTGGTAGCCAGTTTGTTATAATATACAGGTTTACCTGGCTGTGCTATATCTCTCAACACAAAACAGGTGATTTTTTTGCCTAAATGCCCTCATTGGTATAATACCAATGGGGAACAGATGGAGAGACCATAGTAGTCAAATGTTAAAACTCTATAATATACCACTCAGGGTCATTTGTGAATTTTTCCAGATCTATTTTAGCTAAGATCCTGCAAAGAAAAGGGAGGTTTTACTCTAATAGGTTGGCTCCTTGGGCCTTCTACCTTCTGTAGAGGATATACCTGAAAATAGAGAGTATAGAGTGGGAAAAGGCACTTGTTAGACTTCAGCTGTGGGTTCCCTGGTAGAGGGGCAGGAGGCTTTGGGTCAGGGGTCTGAGTGCTAGTGAATAGATTCCTGGGGTAATGTCAATACAAGTTTTGTCTTATTTCTGGTGTTGGAGCCCAAAATGGGAGGCAGGAGGTTTAACAGTGCCATAATGAATCTAATTTACCAGTTTCACAAAATTCAAGGCTGTGCCTTAGGGTCATGAAGCCTGGATGTATGGAACCAATGTCCATATTTTCTGATCTCACCAGAAAAGAGCTAGCTAGAGTATGGTGTTAAAATCAAGGCTCCCATTTAAAGGCCATGCTTCTTGATTATTTGATTGGTACTGGAGCCAATATGCTTTGCAAAAGAATATGATCCTCTTTTCCATTTCTAGAATACATCACAGAGGAGAATCTGGAGGTACCATGTTCCAAGGAGAAGACTTTGGGACTGGAGAGAATAGGCATCCCCTCCTTCCCTCAAGTATATAACCTTTTGTACCTGGGGCTGTTAGTGCATCCCCTTTGGAGCCCAGAAACCAGGGATCTGGTGTACTGGCCAGCCTTGCTAGATCCTGAGAACGTGCCTGCTTAGTCTTCTCAAGTTCAAGCCCTGTGCCATGGGAGGAGGCATAAATTTGTTAAAACTTTTAATTTTCCCAAGAAGCATTTATTTTATTTGAATTTACCCAATTTAGACAGTTATTTATAGATTACCTCTGAAAACCAAGATACCAAATGAGCAATATTAACATTTAAGCAATTATTCTATCAGAGAAATGCTCCAAAAGCAATGGATACTGTAGTCTAAAATATTTTACAGAGGCAAATGGAACCTTGATTTAGCTAGCCAACTCATAAGAGAAAATGTATATGTTAGTGATTTTAAGTCTTGATTTTTATCTTATGAACAAATTTAAGGCCACTTATTTGCTCTGGATTTAAATTACATGAGCTAAAATGCATTTATATTTATGAGTGCTCATTTATGTATAAGCCAGTTTTGTATCTTGTAGACAATATACAGAACACAATAAGCAATACCCCTGTATACAAATATATGTAAAAATAAACAGAACACAAGATTTTATAGCTTTTATATACCAGGTATCATGTCCCCACAGGTAGGAGATAGATGCTCTCTACAGAGAGTGCCTGCCAGATTTAGAGCTTCCAGAAACCAAAGCACACCTTGATACAGATTTTACTGTATGGCACAGACATGGAACAAACCTGTACAGTTAGGGGTGTTTGGGGTGGGGTCTGTCAGTCATGGGGGACAATCAATTGATTTTAAGTGGATTTGCCTCCCATGGCAGACAAATCCACACCAAATACTCCCATTTTATCCCCTCTGAGGTTCCCCAAAATGGATGATCTCTGTTTTCTGAATCCAGGATGAAACTGAGAGGTAACCTTAGCCTCAGTAAGGACAGCAGAGGAGAAAAAAAAAAAGATGGCCAAAAAGCCTCTAATTAGATGAAACAAAAATAAATCAGACTTAACCTAGCATGCAAGATCAGGTGAATTTATCAGAAGAAATTACCATGAGCTCAAAAGACAAGAGGGGAAAATTTATTTATTTTTATTTTTATTTTTTGGTGGTAGGATTAAGGCAGGATTGTGGGTCCAAGCCCACCATATGTGTGTGAGAGCATGGAGTCCCAAAGATGGCACCTGGAGGGCTGCTCGGGTAGAAGAGTCCTTACAGGAAAACAGCTCACTGCACAGCACTGTGAGCAGGCCCTTACCAGGGATTCTACAGAGAAGCTGGACTGAAAAGCCCACCTAGGGTAAATCACACACACTCCGTGGCCCCACACACACCTAGATCTGTCTGGCTTTGACTTTCTAGGAGCCAGAGCCACAGTTTTTGGGCTAGTTACCATGCCTTAGTTTTCTCTTAGATCTGGGTTTAACCTGGGTAAAATAAATTACCCTTTTCCCAACAAAAAACAACATATTTTAAGATTTTTTATAGGTTCCCCATCAAAGCTTTGCATAACCTAATATATAAAAATTGAACATTTACCAAAACCCAATTTTTGGCAACCTGTGTTGCCTTTAGTAAAGATCCCCAAGCAAAGCCATCCTATCTCTATTATCTTGGATTTTAGGGAGCCAAGAGCATTTTAAAGAGCTTATTGCATCTTAGATTATCCAATTTAATTTTAACAGTTATAAGTTACCCCTGAAATCAAGACATTAGACCAAAACGCAGTATTTTAAATCACTTTTTCCTGTTAAGGCACTCTGGAAACCTAGGATGTTATTAGCTACTTATCTAGGGAGAAAAAAAAATCATTTCATTAGACAGACATTTAAAGACCATGTGGCCCAAAGTCATTTAAAAATGGCACCCGCTGTCTATGTGGAGATCAGATTAAAATTAAGTCAGGGGGGCGGGGCAAGGAAACTTCCCTTCCATCAGGACAGCTTGCCTGGATGCTAAAATGCGGCTGGGCCATGATCAGTGAAGTCAGCCTGGAACCCCATGATAATGTTCAGCTAGAGAGGCGCTGGTTTGGGAACCATGCAGCCACAGAGTTGGATTTACCTGCATCTGCTTCCCCACCCTGACCTTATGGGTTGTGGAATGAGAGTGGCTCATGAGAGCTGCTAAGAAGCATGAATGGGGGCATGGGGACAGGATAGACAACTATATAGTGCCTGCTTGTGGAATCACAAAACAGCCAGGAGTTTAAAAATGGCAGAGGGTTGCAGGGGAGAGGCAGACACTGGTGACTCAGCCCCCTGGATCCAGAGTGGCAGGAAAGTTAGCAGTGGAAATCCAAAGCAAGCGGTGGGTACAATAGGGGCGGAGCCAGGCACAGCTGGCAGTTTTGCCCCCAGAGTATTAGTGATCATGAATTTGAAATCAGACATTAATTTTTTGCTCCAGACATGTTTACCTATTCAGTGCAAGTGCAGAATAGTTTGTTTTGTTTTTCTTGGTACTGGGGATTGAACCCAGGGACATTCTACCTTCAAGCTACAACCCCAGCCCTTTTTATTTTTTTATTTTGAGACAGGATTTTGCTAAATTGCTGAGGGTTTCACTAAGTTTCTGAGACTGGCCTCAAAATTACAATCCTCCTATCTCAGCCTCCCAAGTACTGGGACTACAGATACACACCACCATGCCTGGTGCAGAATAATTTAAAAAGTGGATTTAACCAGGTTTGTGATTCTGTAAAATTTACACACACACACACACACACACACACACACACACACACACAATTTCTAACACTTGGCAATAAGGCAAAAATATGAGTCTCAAAGCTGGGCAAGGAAGCCGGGCATGGTGGCGCACGCTTGTAATCCCAGTACTTTGGGAGGCGGAGACCGGAGGATGGGGTTCGCGGCCAGCCTCAGCTCTCTCTCTGTCTCTTCTCTCCCTGTCTCTCTCTCTCTCTCTCTCTCTCTCTCTCTACTTAGTGAGGCTTCCGC
>PVJS01042107.1:0-17655 GCA_004027185.1 Glis glis | reverse complement strand
AAAAAAAAAAAAAAGTCATGACACAAGCTGAGGGTGGTAGTGCATGCCTGTTATCCCAGCTACCCCAGAGGCTGAGGCAGGAGGATGGCAAATTCAAGGCCGGCCCAGGCAACTTATTGACACACTATCTCAAAACAAAATAATGAGGGCTGGGAATGTAGCTCTGTGGTAGAGCACTTGCCTAGCATGTGCAAGACCCTGGGTTTAGTCCCCAGTACTGGAGAAAAAAAAAGTTATATGAGGTTTTGGCAATCTTTGGTTACAAGTAACACTTTGATCTGTAGAGAATCTTGTAAACATAATGTTGGCAATAAGCTAATTTTACTGTATTCATAGAACTGGTAACTATCTGGGAAAGATTATTTCAGAAGTGCATGCATTTTGCTCTGGGATAGAAGAGTATGAATTCCTGATTGAAGAGTATAGGCAAGATGTTGTTACTGAGCTTTTACCAAGCAAGGCAAGTTGCAAGGGATGACCTAGGCACCATGAATGAAGTGCTACTGAGGATCTGAATCTCGCAGTTATTTAGAAGGTCAACTTCTGTCTCCATGCAAATTGTACTGCATTTTTCAGAGTCTATTGACAAATAATTGCATTAAACAAAAAGAGGAGTCTAGGGGGAGGAACTCTGAGGCACAGTACATGTTTAGCACCTGTGAGGCCCTGGGTTTAATTTCCAGGCCCAACTGAACAAAACAGAACAAACAAACAAACTGTTCTTGCCTAAGAGAACTCATTTTTTTTCCACATTGCTGTGGGCAGAAAAAAGTTTGGTGGTCAATCTAGTTCCTCACCAACACCAGCAGATAATTCTCAGATCAGTCCATGGGGCTAGAATGATTTGGAGCCACAGTTCTTGGAGAGCCCTTTGTTGCTGGGGTGGGTGTCTGCTGAATGGGAGGAGGGCTAAGGTAAGCAGGCAGCACTGACGCTCCTGCACAGCCAACACTTATCAAGGTGAAGGGGAATGGGGCTGCCTCTCCCCTTCCTCTGCACACAATTCAGGCTTCATGGAGCATTGTTTTGATTTCATTTTGCTCTCTCTAATTTTTCAGCTGCCTCTACTGTATTTTTTTTCCCCAGTACTGGGGATTAAACCCAGGCGCATTCTACCTCCGAGCTACATCCCCAACTCTATTTTATTTTTATTTTGAAACAGTCTCCCAAAGTTGCTGAGGGCCCTGCCAAGTTGCTGAGGCTGTCCTCAAACCTGCGATCCTCCTGTCTCAGCCTCCCAAGTACTGGGATAACAGGTGTGCGCCACTACGCCTGGCTTCTACTGTATTTTCAACATGAAGTCCACTGTGCAAAACTTCTGGGGTGGGGAGGTAAAGGGGAAACTGTAACTTCCCTAGCGATGGTCCTAGATTTTGTATTACCCCAGAGGAGGCAATACATTGATTTAAACTGGCAGTTTTGTGGAATCCTTTCCTCAGTACAGAGTGAGAAGTCCAAGTTTTCTGAGCACCTCACGTCCACCAGTACATCTCAGCACTATTACCAATGTCTTTTAAATAATTCAGCTGTGTGGTATTCGCTAATGTGATATTAAAATCCCAAACAATTTTAAAAATTAAAGTTCTTACTGTGAGCAGCTTTGGGGAACCAGAAATGCTAAAATTAGTAAAGGTGCTTCATGGAACAACTAAGAACATCCACCAACTCTTCTATTCAAAAACCTTAGCTCTCAGGTGGAGGAGAGGGGCCCATTGAATCTCTTTGTTTCAAATAGTTTTTTTTTTTTTTTTGGTGCTGGGGATTGAATTTAGGGGCATTCTACCTCTGAGCTACACTCCCGGCCCCTTTTATTTTTTATTTTGAAACAGGGTCTCACTAAGCTACTGAAGGCCTCACTAAATTGCTGAGGCTGGCCTCAAACTTGCGATTCTCCTGTCTCAGCCTTGTTATAAATATTTTTAAAGCCTATCTAAAATCTCTTTTTCTTATGAAAACAAATATGGATTCTAAAGTTTCTTGAGAATTCTACTTATTTGGATGATCAAGATAGAGAACTAGTGATTCAACTTGAATGTTTTCTTAACTTATTATGCTCTCCCAAAATAATTTAATATTTTACTCTTTTTTTGTGTGTGGTACCGGGGATTGAACGCAGGGGCGTTCTACCTCCGTGCTACGCCCCCGGCCCTATTTTTTATGCTTTATTTTGAAACCGGGTCTCATGAAGTTGCGGAGGGCCTCACTAAGTAGAGAGAGAGAGAGGGAGAGAGAGAGCGAGAGCGAGACAGAGAGAGAGCTGAGGCTGGCCGCGAACCCGGATCCTCCGGTCTTCGCCTCCCAAAGTACTGGGATTACAAGCGTGCGCCACCACGCCCAGCTAATATTTTACTCTTGATGTACTTCAGATGAGCAGAAAATAGGTGATATGCCTAGGTATCCTATTTAGGCATTTTGTTATGGAAAGTTTTGGTTTGTTCTGTCATGTTGGTTTTAACATCGAATGGTGCTATTTTTAATAAGAGGATGCCTCTTGGCCATCAGTTTATTTTGCCCTCACTGGGACACAAGCAGCATCAGATGACTTTCTTAAGACTGTGAAGAAAAAACCCTATTATTCTATCAGTGACCTTTGGCAAGCAACTGTTCCCTTGAACTGCTTTTGTCTCTGGAGTGTTTAACGAAAGTTTCTTCTGGTCAAACCATCGACAATCCAAATGTCAAACAACAGTGTAGCCATTTTTCATCTCAAGATAAGTGTTTCTCCAATAAGATGATCAATTAGTCTTATTCACATTACAATACAACTTCCTATGTGTTTTTATGCCACGCAAAGATCTCTATAGTCCTATTACCTTCTTATTAAAAAACCTCTTCATTTAGATTTCAGGCTATTAGAACACATAATCAATCCAAACACACCTCATGTATGACCTAAGTGTATTGACATTTTCATTATACCAATACATTCACCAAAGGTGGTATTATGAAAAAAAAATCCCGATTCTGGAGAATATGTACTGAAATCAAAATGTTCCACACTTGATAATAAGAAAGTCCTGGGAATCATCTTTATATTGAAGAAAAACATATTTAATTTAATTAATTAATTTTTTTTTGGTGGTACTGGTGTTTGAACCCAGGGGCATTCTATCTCTGAGCTATACCCCTAACCCTATTTTATTTTATTTTATTTTATTTTATTTTATTTTATTTTTTGTGGTACTGCGGATTGAACCCAGGGGCATTCTACCTCCGGGCTTCACCCCCAGCCCTATTTTTTATCTTTTATTTTGAAACAGGATCTCACTAAGTTGCAGAGGCCTCACTAAGTAGCTGAGGCTGGACACGAACCCGGATCCTCCAGTCTCAGCCTCCCAAGTACTGGGATTACAAGTGTGCGCCACCATGCCCGGCTGTTATTTTATTTTTTTGAAACAGGGTCTTGATAAGTTACCACGTACTGCTGATCTTGAAACTCCCATCCTCCTGTCTTAGCCTCCCAAGTACTGGGATTACAGGCATGCATCACTACGCCTGGTTTTTATTACAATTTTTAAGCATTTTTTCCACTCTGAAACAAGACATTTTATGAAAAATCAGAATTTGTTTGATTTTTGCTTGAAAATCACTTAAGATGTTTTATTTCCTTCTAGAGAAAACCTAATGCGGGAAACATTAGGTGTGCATTTTGAGAATAATTCTCAGTGCATTATTATATATTGCTTTTGGAAGGTTTTGACTGTTCTTTGGAGTTGTATAGATAGAGCTATAACCACTGCTTCAAATGCAGCCAGATTTTAAATATTAATGACTGTTTTTTTAAAAAAAGAAATTTCTTGTTAATGGTAACATCATATGCATCTACCCAAGTTTTGGAAACTATTCCCTATTGAAATTTGTACAGTTTATAAATCCTATCCAAAAGTGATCTACATTTTAAAGAAAACTGTGACTACTATAATTTTCATAGATTTTTAAATTAATGAAATAAAAAACCTTTTCTGAGAATGTTACTTGGGAGCTCAGAGTACTAAACTTCTGCATATAAATTGTTTCAAATCTGTTTTGGAAGTATAATAAAAGTATAGTAATAACTGCATATGTGTATGTCTGTTTATTGTAATAAAGAAAATAGTTCCATGTCTATGTCTTTTTTAGCACAAGTCATAAATTTGAAATATTTAACATATTTAAATTAGCTGCCTTATAATGGTAACAAAATAATCTCTTACATTTGGAAGCAAAACAGCATTTCTTTTCTTTTTTTTTTTTTTGTTGTTGTGGTACTAGGAATTGAACCCAGAGGAATTCTACCTCCTAGCTACATCCTCAGACTGATTTTATTCCTTATTTGGAAACAGGGTCTCACAAGGTTGCTGAAAGCCTCACTAAATTGCTGAGGCTGTCCTGCGATCCTCTAGTCTCAGCCTCCCAATATTAGGATTACAAGCGTGGGCCATCACACCTGGCTTGTGAAATGGCATTTCTAATAAGTATTAAAATAGAACAATCCTAGCCGGGCGGGCGTGGTGGCGCACACTTGTAATCCCAGTACTTGGGAGGCTGAGTCAGGAGGATCCAGGTTCGCAGCCAGCCTCAGCTACTTAGTGAGGCCCTCTGCAACTTAGTGAGACCCTGTTTTCCAAATAAAGAATAAAGTAGGGCTGGGGGTGTAGCTCGGAGGTAGAATGCCCTGGGTTCAATCCCCAGTACCGAAAAAAAAAATAGGACAATCCTCATTGATTTACTGGTTTATTAATTCATTCTTTCTTATGAGGAGCCAGTGACAAGCACCTATTCTGGGCCAGGTATTGTACCAGGCACTGGAGATACAAAGATAAATGACAATCTCTGCCCTCCTGGAGATTTTTTTCTCCTGGAGTTTTAATGTTTAATTTAATCAGTGCTTTTCTTAGGAAGGAAAGGCAAAAGAGGAGAGGAGGAAAATGAAGGTCTAAAAAAGGGATGGAAGTTTGAGTCAGAAGCTATTTGGCTTTTTTGGAGAGGTTCTGACCCCATTCCATTATTATAACGGCCTCACTCTTACTGTTCCAACTGAAATGAAACATACGCATCCCTTTCTCTCATGCCAAGGTAGAATTAACAGCAAAGAGAGAAGTGCCCAGGGTCTAGAGTCAGATAAAGTTGGGAATACTGATCCTGCTACCAACTTAGTTGCACCTTTCTATAATTTTCATAATTAGCCTCTCAGTGTATTGGCTTCTTTATCACCAAATGGGAATAAAAATATCAGCTAGTCCTAACTAAAGGTTGATTCTTTCCTTGTCTTGTTTCATCCTTACCCTTCAAGACTGAGTATCACTGATCCCATAAGGAGACTCCAAACAACAAATTTAAAATAGTTTGAAACCTGGGAATTGTATCTTTCAAGTGCTATGGCATAATGGCTAACCTTGGTATTTTATAAGATGCTAGAGTAAAAATGTCAGGACCCCTAATCCCTTGGTCTGGCTATGCATTTTTGGCACTGATCCCAGACTAAATATAGCAAGTCTTGCTTCTTGGGTCAATATAATTTCTAATCCCTAGGTTGAATGAGCAAACCTTTCCAGACAAGATTCAATTCACAAATGCATTTAGGTAGACGTTGGATGTATCTCACAGTGCACCATCAAGTGAAAACAGGTCATCAGCATTAGCTCAGCTAACTGAAAAGAAACTTGCATTAGGAAGCCAGCAACCTCACCAGCCAATCCTGCTGGGGATTGACTAAACATAATTGTTAATTGAAAAAAAATTAAAAATAGAGTATTGGGGATATATTCTCCCACTGATAGTTGCACATAATTCCCTTAAGTGTTAATGGAAGCTCATCAAGTGCATCATGGGAAGAGCATGCCTCTTAACATCCACGTTCATCTGCCAGTCTTCCATTTCATGGGCTCTTGAAGGGGGTGGGAAAGGAAAGAAAATCCCAGGGAATTTTCAAGGCTTTTTAAGAAGAGGAGTTCTCCCTCTACTTACAAGTTTACCACACCACAGCCTCAGCTTTAAAATGGCTAAACTGTTTGCAATCACAGGTTCCCATCCCTGGAGGGTGGATTTTGCTCTTTATCTTTCTCGAGTAGATTAATGGGATTTCATCTAACTTATCCTATGACGGACAAGCTTTAAAAAAGTCAGGCCCTTTTGATTTACATGAATGTTCAGGGATCCCTCCCCATCCCCCCCCACACACACCCTGGGCATAGGCCAAAATGTCTCTGAATTCTTAGGGGAAGCTAAGAACAGGCTTTCTGCTTTCAGAGTCTCAGAAGAAGTTAAATGTCTTTATATTTCCATTCATTCTGATTGAATAAACAAGCCCATATTTTCCAATTTCTCCACTAACTGAAATCAATTTCTGCGGTAGATGAAAGTTACTATTACAAACAGTATAAAAAGTCAACGAGAAATTTAAGACTGCTGTTTCTCTACTTCCAATGATAGCAACTGCAGGCTGAGCCTGCTTCCCCGGTATTCCTATACCTCAGGCGGAAACCATCTTGCTATTTCTCTGCAACCTCTCCCAGTAAAAGAATCATTCAATCTGAGACTGAGTCTGATATACTTTAGCAATTTGTTTGGCTTGTGGCTTGTATTAGTTTTCTGTGACTGTTTTATCAAATCACCACAAACCTACTAGTTTAAAACCACCTGGATTTATTATCTTAGGGTTCTGGAGGTCTGAAGTTGGCCTTGGGTCTCACTGGGCTAGTCAAGGTGTCTGCAGGGCTACATTCCTTTAGAAGCTCTGGTGAGAACGTGTCTCCTCGCCTTCCCATCTTCTAGAGGCACTGTATTTCTTGGCTCCTATTGCCTTTAATCTTCAAAGCCAGTAAGAGCCTGGTGAGTCTCATGTCACACTACTCAGACACTGATTCTCCCATCTCACTTTTCCTTTTATTAAAGCCCCTTGTGATTACTAGATAAACCAGAATAATCTTCTTGTTTTCAGATCAGCTTATTAGCAACCATAACTTCACCTGAAACGTGAGTTCCCCTTTGTCCCATAACACAACATATTCACAAGTTCTAGGATTAGGATATAGCTATCTGTGCCTACCACAAAGCTAAAAATACAAAAAACAAACACCCCCCCACAATAAACAAAACCTTCCCATGTACCCATTAAAAAAAAGAAAACAAAACAACAGCAATAGCAAAAAAGGAAATAAACTTCTCTTTTTCAGGAAAGTAAAATAAAAACCCTTGTCAGTTGCAGAGATTTGTCATTTGGTTTGAGGATTTGAAGCAGCCATATTTGAATCACTAACTCCAAGTGAACCTTTAAATCTAGGGGAGAGCTCCCAGATTTGTGACAGTCAGTAGCAGCTGGAATAGGGTTCTGAGTCCTCTCCGGCTCACCTCAGGTTTCAAACAGTAAACCGGGGGCAAACAATTATGTTATTTCAAGTGTCTGCAGGGAATAGCTTAAAGAAGAATCATTTTAATCTGACCTGGGCTGAAGGGGGCTGGATGAGTTTCCCCTTCCCCTAAAGTTTATACTGCAATGACTGTTCCAGGGGTGAAGACACTAACCTCAGGGCTGGTACACTCAGGGTGGGCAACTTTGTAGATAGTGTTTTTTACCAATTGCTAGGGCATATAATTAGATACCATCACTCTATAACTGATGCATCTTTTTCTTTCTCTTTCTGATCATCTTGGGGGAGGAGGTCATCTTTATTTTCCTTTCTTCCTCCTCCATCCCTCTGCTTATGTCTGTAGTCCACCACAGGTACCCGGTACCTCCCAATGGAGAGGTATATGTTATCATTCTGTAAAACATGTGCAGCTGTCATGATAGAATCTTATGTCGCTGTGACAAACAACCAGATTGGGCTTGGTTAGGGCTGTTTTTCTCTATTGTCTTTTCGTTCTCCCTGCGACCCTTTAAAAAGTATAATGGAGTCTTTCCCATGTCAAAGGATTCAAAGATGTGTCAAGGACAAAATACAATGACATCCTCATTTGGGGGTGAGGGGATTCATTCTGTTCTTGGGTGCCACTAGCAGCCTGCTTCTACACTCCTCCTCTATCTACCACCCTCCACCTCTGCTGCAGCCCTTCTAAAAGCCTCAAGGGGTGGCTCTACAGGCCTAGAAGCATAAACTTTTCAATATGCTTAGATACTTCTGATTAGATCTTGTTGATACATGTGATAAGCAGAGTTGCTGAATCTTAGCCCCAAAGAAAAATGAGTCAGGGGCTGACTTTAGACCCTGCTGGATAATGAGAGGAAAAGAAGAGGTCTTGTTTTATAAGCATTTTATTTAGTGACAGCCTTTAAAATGGTCCTATTGATTCCCAATTTCTCGAGTAAGGGCTAGACCTAGAAACTTGCTTCTACCCAACAGAATGAGGCAAAAGTAACGAGACTTTGTTCAGAGATTAGGGCACAGAAAGTCTCTGGCTCCCACCATGCCTGCCCTTGATTGCTCTCTCATGTGTTTGCTCTGATGAGAACCAGCTGCCATGTTTTCAACTGCCCTGTGGAGAGGCCATGTGACAAGGAATGGGGGTAGGCTTCTGGATGACAGCCAGGGAGGAACCTAGGCCCTCAACATAACTGCAGAGGAACTGAACGTTGTCAACATCTATCGGAGTGGGCCTGGAAGTGAGTCTTCCCTTGGTAAATCCCTGAACTGACTGCAGTCTTGAGGCTGAAGCATCTGGCAAAACTGTGCCTGGATTCTACCCACAAACACTGCGAGAAAGTAAATGCTGTTGTCAAAGCCTCTAAGTTTGGGGGAAATTTTTTTTCATAACAATAGATGACTAATGCAACAATGAAATGGCATTATAGAAATCTTAGAAAATAGCTGGGCATGTTGGCGCACATTTGTAATCCCAGTACTTGGGAGGCTGAGACAGGAGGATCCAGGTTCGTGGCCAGCCTCAGCTACTTAGTGAGGCCCCTGCAACTTAGTGAGACCCTGTTTCAAAATAAAGAATAAAAAATAGGGCTGGGGGTGGGGCTCGGGGGTAGAATGCCTCTGGGTTCAATCCCCAGTACCGCAAAAAAAAAAAAAGAAATCTTAAAAAATAGAGGGAAGAAAAGTCACCCATAATTCTTCCATTCAGTCATAACCAGTGCGTTAGTTTTTGCATGTTTTATTTCAGTCTACACACATATTCACACATACATTTATATTGCCGGCAAGCATAATGTCAATGAACATTTGCATCCTATTTTTATTTAACATTAAGCCATAGTATTTCCATGTTGCTATAAAAACTTCATTATTATAATTTTAATGGCAACATAATATTCTCTCAAATGGAAGTACTATAAAATAGCTAATTTCCTCATTCTTTCTGAGCATTACAGTTACTTCTTATTTTATTTGCAATTAAAAATAATGTTTCCCCCCCCTTACCACTTTCTCTTCCTTGGGTACATTTCTCAATCACTATAATAATTCTTCAGATAATCATCAGTGGTTGATGGATGGCAAAATTTGACTCACTTCATGTCCAAAGTTATCTTTGAACATGAAGTGACTTTCCTCTTTATTAAATATTTGTTTAGATGGCTATTATTTTCTTTCTTTCTTTTTCTTTGTGCTGGGGTTGAACCCAGGGCCTTGCACATGCTAGACAAAAGTAAATACATTTCTTATTGCAAATTGCTATGCGCAAATATATGAAAATATCAAACTTAAGAAAAATTCCATCTCCCTAGTAAAAAGATTCTTTAAAAAGTTTTTAGGCAACTTGAATAAACAATTATATTTGGGAAGCAAAATAGGTAAGGTGTATTTAAAATATTTAATGCCATTAATTTTGTAACATAAGCATTTAAAGCAACATATTATAAAATTCCTTTATTAGTTTGAAATACTGCTATATGTGTGTATGTATGTATGTATTTTTGGCATTGGGGATTGAACCCAGGGGCATTCTACCTCTGAGCTACACCCCCAGTCCTAGTTTCTATTTTTTTTTTTTGGTGGTACCAGGGATTGAACCCAGGGGCGTTCTACCTCTGTGCTACACCCCTGGCCCTATTCTTTATACTTTATTTTGAAACTGGGTCTCACCAAGTTGCGGAGAGCCTCACTAAGGAGAGAGAGAGAGAGAGAGACAGGAATAGAGAGAGAGAGAGAGAGAGAGAGAGAGCGAGCGCTGAGGCTGGCCGCGAACCTGGATCCTCCGGTATCCGCCTCCCAAAGTACTGGGATTACAAGCGTGTGCCACCACGCCCGGCTCTAGTTTCTATTTTTTATTTTTTTTTGTTGTTGTCGCAGTTTTTTAACATTATTATATTTTAAGATCTGAAAAATGTAAAGCATTGTACTTGTATGAACACCCGAGGACTGTTCAAATGGGCACAGTATCTTCATACAAATGATTTGAAAGAAGATCAAGTTTAAGGAAAAATCTAGTCTTAAAAAGGAATAACATAGATGAACCTATCCTTTAAATAGCTGCATCTTGTCTGAAGTACATTTGATTTTCTAAAAAGAAAACGTACATTCTTGCCCTGGTGAACATTCTATTGGCATTTACAGTAAATGGCTAATACTTTTTTTAACTGATTCTTAGAGCTTATAAACATTACACCAATGCCATACAAAGTAATAACAATAAACATATAGCCACCATTTCCCCTTGAAAGTTCTAACTTATAAAATAAAGCCCTGCTATTTTTTATTTTGAAACAGGGTCTTGCTAAGTTGCTGAGCCTGGCCTCCAACCTGCGATCCTCCTATCTCAGCCTCCCAAGTACTGGGATTACAGGCATGTGCTACCTCAACTGACTCTGGTTTACTTTTTGTTCTTGTTGAATTGTGAAAATTTCTTATTGTGCTAAAATATATATAACATAAAGCTTGCTATATGGATCTTTTTTAAGTGGACAATTCAGTGGCATTAAGTACATTTATATTGTTATTTAACTATCATTACTATCTAACTTCAGAATAGTACCATCTTTTTTATATTAGAAAAAGTTTTTGTAAGTGTGATTACTAGGTCAGAGGGTTTGAATAATGTCTCTTTATCTCTTGAATTATAATAATATTGTAGCTCAACAAACCTAGATTTGAGTTCTGATTAGGTAACCTTGGGTCAGTTACCTAACTTCTCTGTCTCATATTCCTCTTCTACAAAGCAAGGATAATAATGGCACCTAATAATACCAAATAATAATGGTATGAAGTTACATATGTAAAATATTTAGTTTGGTCCCTGGCATATGGCTCACAGTTTGAGAAGCTTCAGTCCATGGTCACTTGTCTTAGTCACTTTGGGCCTGTATGGAGACAGAAGATCAGCAGGGAGCATGTGGTGGAGCAAAGTTGCTCACCTAGTGGCAGTGGGGAAGGACATCTCTCTCTCTCTCTCTCTCTGTTGTTTGTTTTTTTGTGGTACTGGGGATGGAACCCAGGGGGCATTCTATCTCTGAGCTTCACCTCTAGCCCTATTTTATTTTTATTTGGAAACAGGGTCTCACTGAGTTGCAGAGGGCCTCAGTAAGTTGCTGAGGCTGGCTGCAAACCTACAATCTTCCTATCTCAGCCTCCCAAGTACTGGGATTACAAGTATGCACCACCATGCCCAGCTACTAGGCCTCCTCTTAAGGAGTCTAATATTTCCCAGTAATACCATAGGCTGGTGACCAAGTCTTTAGCAGATGGGCTTTTGGGGGACATTTGAGACCCAAAGCACATTCTCCTCCTCCTCCTCCTCCTCCTCCTCCTCCTCCTCCTCCACCTCCTCCTTTTCTTCCTCTTCCTCCTCCTTCTTCTTCATCATCATCCTTATCATCACAGTCATAATCCTGCAGAATAGGTTGTTCTTTGAATAATGTGACTTCTGGCATTTTACTGTCTCTGTCATATAGTGAGGTTTGGACTTCATATAGGAAGTTTGGACAATATTTGTGAACAATTTAATTGTTTTGAACAAGTTATAAAGTTGTGAATGATGACATTGGAGCAATTCATCTTAAACTTGAAGGAGGGTTAGCTTTCTACAGAGCTAAAAATAGATACAACAAACGTAGAATTAAACCACAATAGTGTTCACAGTACACCACGGGGCAGCTTTCAATATCAGGTGCAGTACAGTGTGAAATGAATAGAAAGAGAACCAGAGAAGCTCTTGTTATTAGGCTATTAAGGAAAGTAATTAAAGGAAAAACAAAGGTCAAAATATCAACTAGTGCTGCAAGTATCTTCACAATACTCTTGGGAGATAGCGAAGAGTAGACAGACGAGAGAGCATGAATGCAAGATTTGCTTTTCTTGGCAACACACAGCCAAATATTAGCAGAAGTGAGATCAGAAATTAGGCCCCAGGTTCTGTAATTCTCTTTGCTTGTGGCTCACTGTGTTTGTCTGATTAAAGATTAACTGTAGGAGGACATTTTCACTGGAAATGGGTTCCTCACACAGACTCAGGAGAAAGGATGAAGCAAAGCCATGCTGGAGGCTTCCCCTTGCCCCCGTGATTCATCCCATTCTCCATCTTGCTGTGGGCACTGAAACCTCACCTGTAGAGACTGCATCAAAGGGTCCCCTGCCCTAAAACTTCCTGTTGGTACTGGAGAGGAGATTGGAAGGAGGAGAGTGAATGATTACTTTTCTGGTTTCCTATCCGAGCGGTTTCATCAGCTTGGCTGTACTCTGATTCCCATCTGGTAGTCCTTTGCATACAGCCTTTCTATCGTCAGGATCCAGAAACTTCTCTAAATCCTTGGGGGTATTGAAGGGTGGGGATAGTCCCAGGGCATTACAGTACTATCCCTTGATTACCCCCAACTCCCTGCTCATATCTTTGCAAATCATATTCTTGCCAAACTGTCCTCAAATGATCGCACTTGAGTGTGCCATCTCATAATCAAAACCTGCTGGGGCTGGATGTGGTGGCGCATGCCTGTAATCCCAGTACTTGGGAGGCTGAGACAGGAGGATCACAGGTTTCAGGCCAGCCTCAGCAACTTAACGAGACCCTGTCTTAAAATAAAAAGGGGCTGTATCTGGGAGGTAGAATGCCTCTGGGTTCAATCCCCAGTACAAAACAACAAACAAACAAAAAACAACAAAAAAATCCTGCTGGAACTCTAACTGATACACTAGCTTTTTTGCCATTAACCAGAACTTTCAGGAAAGAAAGTAGGTGCACCTGCCAAAGAGGGATCTGGGTTCTCAACACTCCAGACTGGGTTTGGCATATGCTGATCACAAAGGACAATAAGTGGAACTATTAAAACAACTGTGAGTCGTCGAAAAAACTGGACCCATTACACAGTGTCATTGTTTGGAGGTCTCTAGACTCCAGAGAAGAGATTGTCCTGGGAACCCCTACCGAGATGCCAAGCTGTCCCTATGGGGAAGATAGTCTTTACATTGGAGTTGGACTTTATGTCCTCCCTTGAGAATGCTTTATACATCTTAGCAGATACAGTCAGGGCCCCAAAGTCAGGCTGCAGCCAGCTGGGAGAGGATCTTTTATTCTGCGGGCAATGGGAAGGTCCAACTCTGACCTTACCTGCAAGCCACAGACTGGCCACGTAGTTGTCTTCACTTCCCTAACTGCTTCTGGCTTTAGTTCTCTCCCATCTCTTTGGCACATACCTTTTATTTTTATTTTATTTGGTACTGGGGATTGAACCCACGGACATTCTACTTCTGAGCTAGACCCCCCCAGCCCTATTTTATTTTTTAGTTTGAAACAGGGTCTCACTAAGTTGCTGAGACTGTCCTCGAACCTGCCATCCTCCTGTCTTAGCCACCCAAGTACTGGGATTACAGTTCATGCTACTGTGCCCACCATCTCTTTGATACACACCTTTTATTGTTACTTCTATGATTTACATTCATTCATTTAATCAAGTCAAGAGACTGGACTATAGAGGGCAGTCATGAACGTGGTAACTATGGACCCCACTGGTATGGAGCTGACAGTCTAATGGAGGATTCAGATACACAAAAAGATCAGTACACATGCGTGTTCCTTGTTTGGCCAACTTCACTGTAAGTAGGACTCCTATCGATTGTTTTACATCCATTAAGTACCAGGCACAAAGGTAATCAAGATGGAGTTTTTTTTTCCTTTCATGTAAAAGTCTAGAAGTAGGCAGTCCTTGAAGTTGTCATCAAGTCAGGCTCCTCCTGTCTCTCTGTTTTAGTCTTTAGTGTTCCATCTCATGGTCCAAAGTGGTTGCTGAAGTTTTAACTATCACATTTGCATTCCAGCCAACAAGAAAGAAGGATATTATATAAATATTTTTGCCTTATCAAATTAGCTAAAACTTAGTCATATGGTCATATCTAGCTGGTAGAGAAGCTGGGAAATGTGTCATATCAGGTGGCTATGTGCCCAGCCAAAAATGTGGAGTTCTATTGTAAGGAAGAAAAGAGTAGATGCTAAGGAATAGACAAATATGATAAAACTGGGAGCTACTGGGAGCAAAGTGCCCATGAGCATTGCATGTAAACAAATCCCTCAAAAATTTGTCTTCCAACATTAAATAAATAATTTAAAATGTAAGTTAAATTACTTTTAGGAACATTTTTATAATAGAACCAAAAGCACGACTTTCAAGAGCCTGGCATTAGAAGCACATCATAAATTCTTTTTTTTTCTTTTTTTTTGTGGCTCTAGGTATGGAACCCAGGGGCGCTCTACCACTGAGCTACATCCCCAACTCTTTTATTTCTTATTTTGAGTTAGGCTCTTGCTAAGTTGTCCAGGCTGACCTCAAATTTTTGATCCTCTTGCTATAGCCTCCCAAGTAGCTGGGATGACAGTCAGGGGCCACCATTCCTGGCTACAGGTTAACCAAAGACTAACCAAAAGCTGTGTTACTAATTTTTATTATGTGCTTTTTTTTCTGTCATTGTCTCTGATGAACCATCTTCAGATGATTTCAACAAATATTTTTGGGAGCCAGGTTACTGAGAACCACTGTGGTAGGTTCTTGGGATACTGTGAAATAAGAAGAGTCCCTGCCTTCAAGGGGTTTAGGTCTCATGGGAAAATACTGTAATGACAACTGTTCGACAGTGTGAAAAGTCCCCAGCTATAAACCACAACGAAGCAAATAAAACCTAGTCTCTCAGAGCCTAAGCATTTTACCATCCTAGATAATTCTTAATGTAGGCATTGAGAATGAAAAAGAGTGAATGTTGAAAACAAAAAACCCTCAGAGCTGTAGGGATGCACGGACTCTGGAAGTGGAATAGCAGCTGTCATGGTGTGAACAATGATTTTGATCACTCTCGGTGGAGCTACTCTGAATCACACATCTGGGATGTGGGGAGTTTTATTTTGGTCAGATTCTCCTAAGCAGCCTTACTGTACTTGGCCTCACAAATCAGGGAAATTGAAGTTTCATCTCAAAAGGACAACAGCAGTTTCTTTTGAAAGGAGCATTTTTTTCCTCCCAAATGATTCAGATTCGATCCTGTCTTGCCATTTCCTACAGAAATAATGTATCTACCCAGTGGTGCTCTGACTTAACTTCATATGCTTAACTCGCAATTAGGGAGTGATTTATGTACCACCAAAAATAGAGTTCACTAGTGTGTGTGAAAAAGACACAAAAGATCTTTTCCCAGGAACCACCAGAACTCACCATCACAATTTGGCCTCCCTTATTCCCTCTGGAGGACCATGAGACCTAAACTCCTGGAAGGCGGGGACTCTTTCTATTTCATGGTATCCCAAGAACCTGCCACAGTGGTTCTCAGTAACCTGACTCCCAAAATACTTATTTAAATCATCTGAAGATGGTTCATCAGAGACAATGACAGAAAAGAAAAAGCACATAATAAAAATGAACAGCATAGCTTTTGATTAGTCTTGGGTCATGTCTAATAGCTCTAGGAGGAAAGAAAGTTCACAGTAAGACAGCACTGGGAAGTCTTGAGCTTCTGCAAAGAAGTGATGAAGGAAAAATATTTACTGTAGTTGACAACTGCTCTTCAGTGTGAAAAACCCACAGCTGTAAGCCACAATGAAGCAAAGAAAACCTAGCCTATCGGAGCCCGGGCATTTGACCGTGCTAGATTTTAGGACACGTGGTAGTTCCTTTTGCTACTTCTGTTTGCCAGTTCTGCCCATTTGCCAAAATAAAGATGTTCTTTCTCCAGCCAAACCTCAGCTGCAAGGGTGAGCTAATGACTTCAGAATGGGAGACAGATGCTTCCTGCAGGAGGGTTCCTGGGCAGACAAAGGGCATGTGACCAGAACTGGTGACAGACTTTATGAGGCCCAGTGCAAAATGAAAACATGGGGGAAAGTGATGTTAAACTTACTAAAATATCTTTCTTCTTTCTTCCACAGTCTCTCTTGATTTGTCAGAATGGTGTTTTTGTTATTTAATGCTGCTCTAAGTAAAAATAAATAAATAAAAATTTTAAATATTGGCATGATTTTTTTTTGGAGTACTGGGAATTGAACCCAGGGGCTATCTCTGAGCTAACCTCCAGCTCAATTTTATTTTTTATTTTTGTAACAGGGTCTTGCTAAATTGCTGAGAGCCTTGCCAAGTTGCTGAGGTTGACCTCAAACCTGTGATTCTTATGTCTCAGCCTCCCAAGAACTGGGATTACAGGTGTGTGCCACCATGTCTGGCTGGCATGACTTTTTATCATTCATCTTTGTATTGTAAGATGCAGATTTTTAATGAAAATATAATATTTAACTTATGTGCAGAATCACTGAAATTATATAATTTGTATTTTGTTGTTTGTACATACATATATATTTTGTTCTTACCAGAACACAGGAAAGGCTGAAAAATACAAACTAGGTATTTCACTTCTCGATACATGTACATTCTACCAACATTCTGTGGGAGTCAAAGGCTTCCATAAAATGCTCACCTTGGTCCTGCCCTGAGTCTTGCTGATCTCCCACTTTGGGTCCCCTGGAATCCTGTGCTCATGCAGCACCAGGAATGGTATATGCAAATGGAGCTACACAAGGAACAATGGATATATACTGTTCATTTCTGCTCATGCACATCCACCATTGTCTCTTCAGACTTCACTTATAAAGCACAAGTTTAGGAAAAATTATTAGGAATTTCAAGGTGGTGACCCCAGAGCAGTAAACCATGTATGGGGCTCTTCAGAAAGTGGGGGCCTGTGTGACTATGTAGGTCACATGGCCATGAAGCTGGCCCTGCATAGAACCAAAGTAAGCATTATGTTTTTTATTCTTTTATTTTTCAGTATTTTTTTTTAAACTGGAGATTGAATCCAGAGGCATTCTACCTCTGAGCTACACCCCCAGTCCTATTTTTACTTTGTATTTTGAAACAGGGTCTCACTAAATTACCATGTCTTGAAACTGCAATCCTCCTATCTCAGCCTCCCAAGTACTGGGATTATAGGTGTGCGCCACCATGCCCTGCTTCTTTTTCAGTGGTGTGTGTGTGTGTATGTGTGTGTCACTGGGGATTGAACCCAGGGACATTCTACCTCCAAGATACACTGCCAGCCCTATTTATTTTTAAATTTTGAAACAGGGTCTTGTCAGGTTGAAGAGAGTCTCACTACTTGCTGAGACTGTCTTCAAACCTGCAATCCTCCTGTCTCAGCCTTCCAAGTACTGGGATTACAGGTGTGCACCACCACATGCGACCTTTTTTTGTAATTTAAAAAATCAGTAGCCGGGCATGGTGGCGCACGCTTGTAATCCCAGTACTTTGGGAGGTGGAGACCGGAGGATCCG
>PVJS01042106.1:0-17654 GCA_004027185.1 Glis glis | reverse complement strand
CTCCTCTCCCTCCTCTTCTTCCTCTTCTCAGAAGTACTTCCTTACTTTTTTTTGCAGCCATCTATGATGTGTTATTGTATAATGTGAAAAAACTTTTATAAAATAATAATTTTCCATATCCTTGCTTTTAAAATAAACAATATTAAAATACTCCATTTTATAAAACAATGACACCTGTAGACAGAAAATCTTTCATTCTGGCCTCTATTCCCACCAATTAACATATCTCCCTCTGGTGGACAAATGGAAGCTGTACACTTAACATGGTCCTTTCTCTTTTTTTTTCCTTTTTCTTACATTCCATCTTCCTTTCCTTTCCTTTGCCAAAACTATATAAGTCATTGCTACTTTTATACCATCACTCCTTTCCAGCAACCTCAATACAGCTATTGCTTTTTGTGTGTGTGTGCGGTTCTAGGGATTGAACCCAGGGGCATTCTACCTCTGAGCTACACCCCCAGCCTTATTTTTTTATTCTTTATTTTGAAACAGGGTCTCACTAAGTTCCGGAGGGCCTCACTAAGTAGCTGAGGCCGGTCTCAGCCTCCCAAGTACTGGGATTACAAGCGTGCACCACCATGCCGGCTAACTATTGCTTTTTCTAAGAGATATCTTTAAGACCTATTTCTCTGAGAACCACAAAAGGAAGCAATCAATTTCAATTCTGAAGACAGAACTATAATTGAGATACAATTGCAGATGGGGTAGGAAGAAAACAAGACATTGAAGGGAATCATTATCAGAAGTAAAATAAGAAGCAACTCCAAAACTATGAGAGGAAACACTTCACTACAATGAATAAATGCTAAAAATAAATATGAAACCCCAACAGCTAACAGGAAATTAGATTGGACAGTAACAAGATTCCTTATGTTTCACAATTTTACAATAATCCTTGTAATAACTCATAAGCTACTTTGAGTAGCTTATGTTTCAGTCCTACAACTACAGTGAGGTATCCCAGGGTAGGATCATAGAGTTCTGGTCAATGTGTGGGTCTCTTGGTGAGATAAAACATACAGTGGTCATGGGGAACCAGTTGCTACTTAACATCCATTTGGACTAAATGTAGAAATCACTGCAGTTGCCAAAATCTTATTGGTTTTAAAGTTTAGGAAGAGACCGATTATTGCTGCTATGCCATCACAGTTCTGAAGCTACACAACAAGCTAATGGAAGTAAGAGATGAGGGTTGGGTATTGTCCCATCCACTGCATTCCCACTGGCTAGTTAAGTTCCAGCCCTGTCCTTTGGATTCTTAGGTCTGAGCCATCCTTCACCTCTCAAGGAGCATTTGCTTCTGGCAGAGGGATCTCTGAGAAGTCGACTGGCTTAGCTATAAACAGGTTCTTCCTTGTTCAGAAAGTGCTGCACTTCTAGTTAGAAGTCAGCTTAAAAGTCATCTATTCCAGGGCTGGAGATGTGGTGGAAATTGTGCTTAATATGTGCGAGGTCCTGTGTTTGATCACTTGCACCATGGGAAAAAAAAGTCATCTATTTCAAACTTCCACCCAATGCAAGAATCCCTTTTGTGCCTTAAATGATCACCTAATTTCCACTTGAACACTTCCAGCGAGGGAGGAATTCACTGTAGCCGCTTTGTTCTTCCGAATTCTAATGAATAAAATGCTTTATTGAACTAAATTTTAACTTTAACTATGATCCATTGGCCTTAGATGTGTTTTCTGAAGTAGTTACGGCTTCCATGTGAAAAACATTGAAAATAAATGAAGATAGCGATCATGTATTCCTTTCTCCATATTAAATATTCGCGGCTCCTTTCATTGGTTTCTCTTAAGAGGTGATTTCCAGCTCCTTCCCCGCTCAGACAACAGAGCCGGCCAGGTAACGGACCTCGAACTCATAACCGCCCAGGCCGTGTTCGGTCGCGGCGCTGGGACAGGGTCTAAGGACAGCTCCGCCGAGAACAGCTGGGTGTGAGAACTTGAATAGCGGCGTCTCACGCGCGTGCTCCAAGTTGAATGCGGCGGGAGCGGAAGCCGGCTCGAGCGCTGGCCAATAGGCGAGCGCGCGCCACTCCCAGGCGATTGCTGCAGACCAATCACAATCCTGGAAGGGCAGGAGGCGGAGCCACGCCAACCGTCAGGTCTCGCGCGGGCGCCGGGACGCCGCGGGTACACAAGCTACTGGGTTGTGAGGTGAGTTCGCGCAGGTAAGGAAAGAGTTTTCGGGTTTCCCACCTGAGAGAGCGTGCCCGGAGGAGCTCGCCGTGGGTGTTGAGGGAAGCGCAAAGAGAATCAGAATCAGATGGTGAGCGGAGGCTCCAACAGTTTCTTCTCATTGAACTTGGGGGAGCTCTCTGGAACCACACTAGGGAGAAATTTGCCGTGTGGAAAAGACACAACCGCCTTGTGCTCGCTGCAGGCTATGCATGGGCTGTTATATGATCTTTTTCAACATCTGGTCTATACTCACGTTTTGTTTATTAAACGTGCTATCGGACTGGATTAAAAAAATATTTAAAAAGACTAGGGACCCGCCCACAGTGCGCCCCGAAGAGAAGCAATGAGAGATGCATTCCAACACAGGATGCACACTGATGTGGAAGCACAGAGAGGGTAACATTTGAAAGGCATGAAGCACTGGAATGCGTTACTGTAGAGTGCGAAGAAGTTGTGTTTTGATGTGTACATACCTGTAGGTGTGAAAGAGAATGGAACCTTCATGAGCTTCATGTCTGAAGCCTAAGTTTGTGGGGAGTAGATACTAGATATGAGACGAAAAATATGGCTAGAGAGTAGAATGCAAAGAACCTTTATACCCAGAAAATATGCAGCAGTTGATGGCTTTTGAGACTATGAGTGGCGTATACCAATTTGTGTTAATACAGTGAGAATGGAGTCTGGTTGCTTCTTTGAAATTGTTTTGCTTGTTCTCTGATCCAATCCTGTTACCATGCCTACGACTGTGTTCTCATTTTATATAAAGTACAGTTTATGCTTATTTTTTGGCGGTACTGGGGATTGAACCCAGGGGCATTCTACCTCTGAGCTCCACCCCCAGCCTTATTTTTTATTCTTTATTTTGAAACAGGGTCTCACTAAATTGTGGGGGGCCTCACTAAGTAGCTGAGGCTGGCCACGAACTTGAACTGGGATTACAAGCTTGCGCCACCACACCTGGCTGGATAATTGTTTTATTGTAATTGATTCCCAGTATCTGCTTACTGAGAAAGTTGTAATGATCTGTGTATCAAAGGTAAGGTTAATTATCTAGTGAAGTGTCACTTGCTTCAAGAAGTAATGGTCTTTTTCTTTTTGTGTGTGTGGTACTAGGGATTAAATCCAGGTGTGTTGTACCTCTGAGCTACACCCCCAGCCCTATTTTATTGTTTATTTTGAAACAGTCTCACTAATTTGCTGAGGTTGGTGCAAACCTATGATCCTCCTGTCTCAGTATTGGGATTACAGGCTTGCATCACCATGTCCAGCCAAGAGGTGAGGTTTTAAAGGTATACCTAAAAAGCTTGGAGTGTAGTTTAGTAATAGAGCATGTGTTTAGCATGCAAGAGGCCCTGGTTTCAGTCCCTGTCACACACACAAATAAAGGTATAGCTAAGGAAATTTGGAAAATGTAACCTGAAAGGCTGTTTTAGAGCCGGGCGTGGTGGCGCACGCTTGTAATCCCAGTACTTTGGGAGGCGGAGACCAGAGGATCCGGGTTCGCGGCCAGCCTCAGCTCTCTTTCTCTCTCTCTCTCTCTCCTTAGTGAGGCCCTCCACAACTTCGTGAGACCCGGTTTCAAACTAAAGTATAAAAAATAGGGCCGGGGGCATAGCGCGGAGGTAGAACGCCCCTGCGTTCCATCCCCAGTACCGCAAAAAAAAAAAGGCTGTTTTAGTATAATTAATTCTATTCAATATAACTCACCTGTATTATTAATTCTGTTTAGATATTTAAATATTTCTGAAGGAGTTTGTTAATTGTGGAGGAGCACCATGCCTCTCTTTATTTTTATTTATTTTTTATTTTTTGCAGTACTGGGGATTGAATCCAGGGGCATTCTACCTCCAAGCTACACCCCGGCCCTATTTTTTATTTTTTATTTTTTATTTTTTATTTTTTATTTTTTATTAACAGTCTCGCAAAGGTGCGGAGGGCCTCACTAAGTAGCTGAGGCTGGCCACGAACCTGTGATCTTCCTGTCTCAGCCTCCCAAGTAGTGGGATTAAAAGTGTGTGCCACCACGCCTGGCCCATGCCTCTCTTTAAAAAAAAAAAAAAAAAAAAGAGAGAGAGAAGCAAAGGATTAAACTTAGTCTTTGCAGTAGGATTCAGAAGGGTCTTGACCAACTAGTACACAAATTTAGTCTCCTTTGAACATACATTCCTATGGTTAAGATAGATGCATCAAAGTTGATGATTATCATAAATCACAACTGTGCCGCGCATGGTGACGCATGCTTGTAATCCCAGTACATGGGAGGCTGAGACAGAAGGATCACAGGTTCACGGCCAGCCTTAGCTACTTAGTGAGGCCCTCTGCAACTTAGCGAGAGACCCTGTTTCAAAATAAAGAATAAAAAATAGGGCTGGGGGTGTAGCTTGGAGGTAGAATGCCCCTGGGTTCAATCCCCAGTAACTAACACACACACACACACACACACACACACCTTTAAGCTGGGTGTGGTGGTGCACACCTATAATCCCAGTACTTGGGAGGCTGAGACAGGATTGCAGTTTCAAGGCCAGCCTCAGCAACTTAACAAGACCTTGTTTCAAAAATTAAAAAAAAAAATTTAAAGCTATAGCTTGGAGGTAGAATGTTCTTGGGTTCAATCCCCAGCACCCCAAAAGTGAACTTTATTCATAATGTCTTTGCTTGATCTCTCACCATTTATTCAAAGATTTATTAAATAAGGTACTCACCCAATAAAAAAAAATAGGAATTTAGCCGGGCGTGGTGGCGCACGCTTGTAATCCCAGTACTTTGGGAGGCGGAGACCGGAGGATCCGGGTTTGCGGCCAGCCTCAGCTCTCTCTCTCTCTCTCTCCCTGTATATCTCTCTCTCTCTCTTTCTCTCTCTCTCTCTCTCTCTACTTAGTGAGGCCCTCCGCAACTTCGTGAGACCCGGTTTCAAAATAAAGTATAAAAAAATAGGGCCAGGGGTTTAGCGCGGAGGTAGAACACCCCTGGGTTCAATCCCCAGTACCGCAAAAAAAAAAAAAAAAAAAAAATAGGAACTTGCCCTCAAAGAACTTTCTGTCTAGTGGAAGAGAAGACAAGTTATTAATTATGTTTGTGTATATGTAGTATTGCAGATCTTTGACATTTAATAGAGCCCCATCTGAGGTTTTTTGAATCTCCAAATTTATTATAGTATTTGCTTTTCCTCAAAATATAATTTGGAAATGTAAGTAACTCATTCATCTCAAAACATAATTACTATTATTGAGGAATAGTTTTTGTATTCATGGGAGTGCCCAATGAAATTCACATGTCACTTTTTTCTGTATCTACATAAAGTGTATGTAGTTTTATTTTCAGATCCAAGCATTAGAGAAATTCAGTGTTTCAATCTTTAGTATATACTAAACTTCTATTTCTGGTTAAGAATCTTCCTTTTTGTGTTACTGGGGATGGAACCCAGGGGCATTCTACCTCTGAGATACACCCCTAGCCCTTTTTATGTTTTTGTTTTGAAACAGGGTCTTGCCAGGTTGCTGGAGAGTCTCACTACTTTGTTGAGGCTGTCCTCGAACCTGTAATCCTCCTGTCTCAGCCTCCCAAGTACTAGGATTACAGATGTGTGCCACCACGCCCAGCTAGCGAGATCCTGTTTCAAAATAAAAAATAAAAGAGCTGGGGGTGTAGTTTGGAGGTAGAATGTCTCTGGGTTCAATCCCCAATACCTAAAACATAAATAAAGGGTATAATTAGTAGGTTTTAGCTTATTCTCATAGTTGTGCAATCATTGCTACCGTTTTCATCCCCGAAAGAAACACTGCCTATTAGCAGTCATTCCCTGACTCCTTTTCCCCAGCCCTTGACAACCAGTCATCTTTTTTCTGTCCTTAACTTACTGCCTATTCTAGTCATTTCCCATAAATGGAATTGTATAATACTTTAGATGATATTTTGTGACTTGTTTCTTACACTTAGTATAATATTTCTAAGGTTTACTTATACTGTGGCATGTATCAGTATTTTTTTATTGCTGAACAATATTTCATTGTATGATATCACATTTTTATCTATTTTTATGCATTTGTGTTGTTTGCATTCATTGGCTATTACAAGTAATGCTGCTTTGAACATTTGTGTATGGATTTTATGTGTACATACAGTCTCAGTTCTCTCGGGTGTATGGCAAGGAGTGGAAAAAATCACTACTAGGAGCCGGGCGTGGTGGTGCACGCTGGTAATCCCAGTACTTGGGAGGCGGAGACCGGAGGATCACAGGTTTGTGGCCAGCCTCAGCTACTTAGTGAGGCCCTCTGCAACTTTGTGAGACCTGGTTTCAAAATAAAGTATAAAAACTAGGGTCGGGGGCATAGCACGGAGGTAGAATGCCCCTGCGTTCAATCCCCAGTACCGCAAAAAAAAAAAAAAAAATTGAATTTGGGCCGGGCATGGTGGCGCACGCTTGTAATCCCAGTACTTGGGAGGCTGAGACAGGAGGATCCGGGTTCGCAGCCAGCCTCAGCTACTTAGTGAGGCCCTCCGCAACTTAGTGAGACCCTGTTTCAAACTAAAGAATAAAAAATAGGGCTGGGGGTATAACTCGGAGGTAGAATGCCTCTGAGTTCAATCCCCAGTACAGCAAAAAAAAAATTGAATTTGTAGCCTTAAAATGTTCTCAAAGTGTTAACACCAAGACTGGATAGAGTTCTGTCAACAACCTGGAAACAAAACAAATTATCTCCCAGACTATTCTACAACATGTAAAGAAGAGACAACACTCCCTAACTCAGGTAAGGAGGCTAACATAATCTCCATACCTCGAGGACAAAATTAAAATTATAAGCCATTCTTGCCCTTAAACATAGTATTGAAAGCTTTCCTTTTTAAGGTTAGAAATCAGACAGGGATACCAGCTATCAGGTCTTTTGTGTTTGGGGGGGGGATTAACTGAAGCTTGAACCCAGGGGCATTCTACCTCTGAGCTACACCCCCAGCCCTATTTTGTTTTTGTTTTTGTTTTTGTTTTTTTGGTGCTAGGGGTTGAACCCAGGTGCATTCTACCTCTGAGCTATACCCCCAGCCTTATTTTTTTACTTCTTATTTTGAATCAGGGTCTCACTAAGTTGCTGAGGCTGGTCACAAACCTTTGATTCTCCCGTCTCAGCCTCCCAAGTACTGGGATTACCAGCATGCTCCACCACACCTGACTTTTTTTATTTTGAAACAGGGTCTCACTAAGTTGCTGAGTCTGGCCAAGAACCTGTGATCCTTCTCCCAAGTACTGGGATTACAAGCATGCTCCACCACGCCCAGCTAGCTATCAGCTCTTCTACTGAAAGTTACCGCCAGAAGAGAAGATAGGAAAAGAACTAAAAGGGGAGAAATAAATTAACTATGTGTGGATGATATGATTGGCTAGTAGAATTACCATCCCCCTTCCTACTCCCAAATAGATTCAACATTATTAAGGTTTGGGTTAAAAAACAATTATATTAGCCAGGCGTGGTAATGCACACCTATAATCCCAGTACTTGGGAGGCTGAGACAGGAGAATGGCAGGTAGGAGGACAGCATCAGCAATGTGGCAAGACTTCCAGCAAACTAGTGAGACCCTGTTTCAAAACAAAAACATAAAAAGGGCTGAGGGTGTAGCTTGGAGGTAGAGCACCCCTGGGTTCAAGCCACAGTACCACACACACAAAAAAATCGATTATATTTTACAAATGCTATTAAGAAGTAGGTAGAAAATAAAGTTTTGGAAAGATAAAAATATAAAATACTTAGCAATAAATCTAACAAAACATCAAGTAAAATGTTATACAAAAATTGATAAAGCCTTTCAAAAGCATCAGAAGAGACCAAAATATTATGTTCATGGATCTAGGACTCAGTATTATGAATACATCATTTCTCCCCCAGTTGATCTATAGTCAATGAAATTGCAATCCAGATCACAGCAGGGTTGTGTGTGTGTCTTTGGATTTTTATGGATTGATTCTAAAATTTATATAGAAGAACAAAGGTCCAAGAGTAATCAAAACATTCCTAAAGAAAAAGAACAAGGTATATAAATATAATAAAACATCATGTTAGTCTTAACACAATTTTTTTTTTTTGTGGTACTGGGGATTGAACGCAGAGGCATTCTACCTCCGCGCTACGCCCCCGGCCCTATTTTTTATACTTTATTTTTTGAGAGCGGGTCTCACGAAGTTGCGGAGGGCCTCACTAAGTAGAGAGAGAGAGAGAGAGAGAGAGACAGGGAGAGAGTTAACACAATTTTTATTTGCCATTTTTACCTCATAAAGCTGAAAGTAATTTATTTATTTATTTGCGGTACTGGGAATGGAACCCAGGGGCATTCTACCTCTGAGCTACACCCCCAGCCCTATTTTATTCTTTAATTTGAAACAGGATCTCACTAAGTTGCAGAGGCCTCACTAAGTAGCTGAGGCTGGCCGTGAACCCTGATCCTCCAGTCTCAGCCTCCCAAGTACTAGGATTACAAGCCTGCGCCACCACGCCCGGCTTCTTCTGAAAGTAATTTAAATAAATAAGATAAATAAACAAGCTGTAGTAATTGAAACACTAGGGTATTGGTTCAATATTAATCCATTTGATCAATGGAACAAATTTGAGAATCCCAAAACAGATCCATGTGTATATGGAAATTTAATTTATGGTAATATCCAAGAAAGGATGAAATTTTTTTTTTTTTGCGGTACCAGGGATTGAACCCAGGGGCATTCTACCTCCGAGCTCCACCCCCAGCCCTATTTTTTTTTTCTTTATTTTGAAACAGGGTCTCACTAAGTTGCGGAGGGCCTCACTAAGTAGCTGAGGCTGGCCGCGAACCCAGATCCTCCTGTCTCAGCCTCCCAAGTACTGGGATTACAAGCGTATGCCACCACGCCCGGCTTAAGGATGAATTTTTTTCAATAAATGGTGTTAGAACAATTGGTCATACATTTGGGGGAAATTTTTAAATTGGACCCCTACCTCATATGATACACAAAAATCAGCTCCTAGTGAATTAAAGATTTCAGTGAAAAACAAAATTATAAAAAGTTTGAAGAATATGTAGGACTTTTTTTTTTTTTTTTGCGGTACCGGGGATTGAACCGGGGATTGTGGTACTGGCGTTCTACCTCCGTGCTACACCCCCGGCCCTATTTTTTATACTTTATTTTGAAACCGGGTCTCACGAAGTGCGGAGGGCCTCACTAAGTGGAGAGAGAGAGAGACAGGGAGAGAGAGAGAGAGAGAAAGAGAGAGAGAGCGAGCTGAGGCTGGCCGCGAACCCGGATCCTCCGGTCTCTGCCTCCCAAAGTACTGGGATTACAAGCGTGCGCCACCACGCCCAGCTAGGAAAATATTTTTAAATTGGGGGTTACAGAAAACATTTAAAATTGATTCATGTGTTCATCAGGTGGCACCATGATATTTGTAATATGTATCGAAGTATTCTTATCCTTGGATTAGGTGGTTGTTAGAAAACTCAAGGTGAGTTGAGACAGGTGTAAAATTGGAATTACTAAAGAAAGATGGGGTGGATTCCCTGAAGAATTTGGGAAAGTATAGAAGCCATAATACATGGAGAGAACTTTGACATTTAAGGTGTCAGAGTGTTGACCATCTATCATTCTTGCTCTCACAACACATGTGTAGACTTCCTCACACCGCTAATACTTGTGAAATTCCTTACTATGCCAGGCATGGTGAACAAAATCAGACCCAGGCCCTGGCCTCATGAGTTTATAATTTATCAATGAGAACAGACACTAATTTTAAACCTATAATGTTTTTGGTTTTTTACATTTTTAGTTCTTTATTTTTAAAATTTATTTGCTTGAGTAGATAAAAAAGTTCACAAGAAAGAAATGGAAAAAACTCAGACTCTCTTCTCAGAATAAAGATTAATAAAAGGAATCTTCCTTCACTAAATTGAAGTTGTGTGCTGAAAGTTCCATTGTCACCATTGCTGACTATATTTCGTGGTTGTCCTTTTTGTCCCCCAGTGCATCCCAGCCATCCCTTACGTGGAGTGGTGAACTGTGTGTGTTTTCTTTTACTTGGGGATCATGCAGAGAGCTTCACGTCTGAAGAGAGAGCTTCACATGTTAACCACAGAGCCACCCCCAGGCATCACCTGCTGGCAAGAAAAAGACCAGATGGGTGATCTGCGAGCTCGTAGGTATCATGTCATGCCTATGATGAGAGTCGTGGTTCTGTTGAAGATTGTGCTGTATTTCTTCCAAATTAGGGAACAGTTGTAAGGTCAAATTGCCCTACTATCTTCCTACCCTAATTTTGTCATAAAAGGTTTGCTTGACATTTCCTGCTTCTTTGACTTTACACTTTTGCTGATATATAATCAAGATTTGGGCATCGCCAGGCGTGGTGGCACACTTGTAATCTCAGTACTTGAAAGGCTGAGACAGGAGGATCGCAGGTTTGAGGACAGCCTTAGCAAATAGTGAGACTCTCATCAACCTAGCAAGACCCTGTTTCAAAGTAAAAATTTTTAAAAAATAGGGCTGGGAGTGTAACTTGGAGGTAGAATGCCTCTGGGTTCAATCCCCAGTACCACAAAAAAAAAAAAAAAAAAAAAGATTTGGGCATCAACTCTCAGTGTTTAGACCAAAGATGACCACCTCAAATATCTGTGAAACCAGATGGGAAACGAATAGAATTTGTTTGCATTTCAACAAAACAAATCTGTAGATAGTGTTTGGTCTGGTGGGCAACTTTTGCTTTAGATCTTCTATATGTCCTTTGTTTGACACCATCAATTTTGGGGGTACATCAGCATCATGGTTCATTGCATAAAGACTTGTTAAAAGTCCTGAGAATTATTGTCCTAGACCTAGTTTCTCTGTTAGGACTATAGACATTATTAGGTCCATGTTGTATGGTAATTCAAATTATCTGATTCCCTTTTAACTTTTTTTCTTTGTTTTTTTTTCTGTTAAGAAATATTAGGTGGAGCCAACACACCTTATGAAAAAGGTGTTTTCAAGTTAGAAGTTATCATCCCTGAGAGGTTAGTGTGAATTAGATTCTCAACTTACAAGATGAAACACAATTATTAGGTGTGGTGGTGCACACTTGTAATCCCAGTACTTGGGAAGCTGAGACAGGATCACAGGTTCGTGGCCAGCCTCAGCTACTTAGGCCCTCCGCAACTTAGTGAGACCCTATTTCAAAATAAAGAATAAAAAATAGGACTGGGGCTGTAGCTTGGAGGTAGAAAGGCCCTGGCTTCAATCCCCAGTACTGCAAAAGAGAAGGACAATGTAGTAGACAGAATGTGAAATGTAGGGGTTAAAGCACTTAAGTTTTGTTTGTTTTCAGTGCTGGGGATCAAACCCAGGTCCTCACATACTAGGCGCGCACTTTACCACTGAGCTATACTCCCAGCCCAAAGCACCTGGTTTTAATCCTAGTGTTATCATCACTTAGTATGATGAGTTATTTTATCTCTCTGAACTTCAGTTTCCTTCTCTAAAATAATGGGCTAGGTCACAACTGAGTCCTCCCCACCCCCTTTTATTAAATCATAATAAAATATATATAACATAAAACTGACCATTTTAATCATTTTACTTTTTAATTTTTTTGATGGTGCTGGGGATCGAACCCAGGGGCTCCTGCACGCAAGGCAAGCACTCTGCCCCTGGGCCATGTCTTCAGCCCTTTTTTAACCATCTTAAAGAATACATTTCAAGCTGGGCATGGTGGCTCATGCCTATAATCCCAGTACTTGGGAGGCTGAAACAGGGTGATCACAGGTTTGAGGCCTGCCTCAGCAACTTAATGAGATCCTGTTTCAAAATAAACAATAAAATAGGGCTGGGAGTGTAGCTTGGGGGTAGAACACCCCTGGGTTCAATCCCAATATCACACACACACAAACATATTGTTGGTGTGCAACCATCACTACATCTATCTCCAGAACTTTTTATCTTCCCAAACTATAACTTCATACCTATTAAACAATAACCCCATTGCCCACAGTCTCCAACTCCCAGCAGCCATCATTCTACATTCCCTCTCAATATTCGAATCTCCTTTGAGGCTCTAATCAGTTACACTTGTGGTTTTGTGCAGAACATGGAAGGGATAAAATGACTATCTAACTGTTGTAGACATCTATTTACCAGGTTAGATCCTGGCCAAACTTGTTAAAGTCTTGAGAGAGTGGCATATTAATCATGTCGTACATCAGTTCTGAAGATAGACTGGGAACTTTCCTCAGGTTGTATCTCACCAAAGAGACATAATAATCAAATGCAATGCATAAATTAATTGGATTCTGTTCTGAAAAATCTAGCTATAAAAAAAATTGTGCAGAGCTGGGCATGGTGGCACACACTTGGGAGGCTGAGACAAGAGGATCGCAGGTTCAAAGCCAGCCTTGCCAATTTAGCAAGGCTCTCAGCAACTTAGTGAGACCCTGTTTCCAAATAAGAAATAAAGCTGGCAATGTAGCTTGAAGGTAGAATGCCTCTGGGTTCAATCCCCAGTACAAAAAAAAAAAAAAAAAAATGTGAAGACAGTTAAGGAAATCTGAATAGTAAATGATATTGGGGAATTATTCCTAAAATATTACAGTTACATAGGAGAATGTCCTTATTCTTATGAGATACGTGTTGAAGTATTTAGAAGGTGAAGTGCTGGGGATGTTCCTCAGTGGTAGAGCACTTGTCTAGAATGTGTAGGTAGTGGGTATATGAGTGTTTTCAACACTATTACTTTAGCTTTTCTGATTGTTTGTACATTTTTATAATAAAAATTTGGGAAGAAAGGTTTGCCTCCCAAATGCCATCTGCCTGATATTTTTCTATTACCAGCATTATTTTTAATATCTATTAGTGACCAGTAAAGTACTGAAAATGTTGTAAGAACCAGTATTATAGTAATAATTTCCTATTGTCCTATACTGCAAAGGTACCCATTTGAACCTCCACAGATCCGATTTCTAACTCCAATCTATCATCCAAACATTGATTCTGCTGGAAGAATTTGTCTAGATGTTCTCAAATTGCCACCAAAAGTAAGTGGTGGGTAAAGGATTGATTCCGGCATTCTGTTTCCTTCATCTATAAAACTTGAATTACAGTGTCACATTCTAATATAAAAGCAACTGCTTATCTGTGTATAGGGCGCCTGGAGACCTTCCCTCAACATCACAACTGTGTTGACTTCTATTCAGCTCCTCATGTCAGAACCCAACCCTGATGACCCGCTGATGGCTGACATTGTAAGTATCCCCATTTCCTGTGCAGCACATAGCCTACCTTTTCTATACCTCTAACGCAGCACGTGTGAGGATAGCTGCAGCAGCTGGAGCTTACCACTGCAAATCATTTCTTTTCTCCATTAATTCTTTCCTTTGATTTCATCTCAGTCCTCAGAATTCAAATATAATAAACCAGTCTTCCTCAAGAATGCCAGGCAGTGGACAGAGAAGCATGCAAGACAGAAACAGAGGGTATGATATTTTCTACTATTATCAGTTCATTAAATGTGTATGTATCTATATGTGTTTAAATAATTAGATTTGCCAAATTTGTACTGTACTCTGTAATGGCAGGTTGATATTTTTCTCCTGTTGCAACCATCTAATAATTATTCAGCTTAATAGCCTAGTGGCTCAACCAACAGTAGGTTTTTCCTAACAGTTGTCATCTGTTGGCAACACTAGAGGGCAGGCAGCATCTAGTTAATATTTTTTTATATACTTGGGGTAGCAGGGATAGAGGGGAGATGATTCAGATTCTTTTTCTGAGTTGTCTTTTTTAACACTGGGAAGGGTCTTTGTTTGCAGGGACTAGTTGCAGAAATAGGGAGGGCTTATGGGTAGGAGGGGAAATTTTATATTTCTTATGGAACCATTTATGGAAGAAGAGAAAAGAAAAAACTTACCCAGTTTAAGTTGACAAAGTTTCCTCATTTAAAAAAAATACAAATCATAAGAACATGGAGATTAGCATATCCTGGTTCTTGCTGAGTTACAACATACTTTAGATTGAGTAAAGTAGCAGTTATGTGCTACTTGTAAAAAATATTTAAAACATACAAAAAATTGAAGAAGATGCTTTCAGAAGCAATATCAGATACACAATGCAATATATAAATCTTGCAACAAAGAAGTATCTAGAAATAATATTATAGAGCTTCATTTGTCTCCATTGGCATTTGACCCTTGTATTTCATCCTACCTCTCCTTTTTAGGCTGATGAGGAAGAGACGCTTGATAATTTACCAGAGACTGGTGACACTGAAGTACACAACTCGACACAGAAAAGGAAGACTGGGCAGCTAGGAGGCATAGAAAAGAAATTTTGCCCTGATATTCAAGGAGTTTGTCCTGGTCCATCTTAGTTAATATATTCTTTGACAAATAGTCTAATTTGCTTACCTTTCTTGAATGTTTTTCTTTGTATTTGATGACATTATAATTTTTGTGTTCTATAAAAGACCTTGTATATTTATGTATTCTGCTCCACAGTGATTCTCTGTTTTATTTATCTTGTACATATGTATTTTGAAATCCTTTAAATCTGAAAAATAAATAATCATTTAATGTTGAGTGTGTGTTTATCCTACATGTGTGTCTGAGAGTGAACTGGCCATAGCGCTATATAGTCAGAATGTTAAAATATTTGGAATTGTCCTTTATTTTTCCAACTTACCACCATCACTAGGGATATTGAATGTTTGACATAGATGTAAAATAGCTGTTAGAAATAATTCAATTACCCCCAGGCTTTCAGGGATTCTAGCTTTTTAGAAGCCTTAAAACTGGGACTAAGCCAGTATACCCTTTTGTTAATGTTTACTTTTTACAGCTTTTACTTTTTGCAATTTTCATAGCTGGTCAGAATTATTATAGTGTAACTTTCATTTGTTCAGCAAATATTTAATGAAGACCTACTGTGTACCAAGTATTATTCTAGTGTTTGGGAATGTAATGGTGAGAAAATCAGACCTGGGATTAACCAAATTATGATACAAATTTAAATAGGGATTGTTACAATGCCTTTCACTCCCTAGCATCATGTCATGGCAAGCATTACTCTGAACAACTAGGTACCAAACTTCTTGAATCTCCTTGTGATTTTTTTTTTTTTTTTTTTGCATGTTGGGGATGAAACCCAAGGTCCTGTACATGCTAGGCAAGCACTCGACCACTGAGCTATATCCCTTGCCCTTAAATCCATTACTCAAAGTCAGTTACTGTGTTCTGTTTAAAGTCCAAGAATGACTTTATTCTAGGCTTGTCTCATATTCATTAAGTCAGGTTTGGGGTTCGTGGATACCATTAATATATCAACTAGGATGCTCTCAGTAGTGAGTAAAATCCAACTCAGACTGGCAACAATAAAGGAAATCCATCACCTTACTAAATGGAAGCAGTAGAGCAAATATCTGGATTGGTAGATTGAGGGGCTCAGCAATATCATCAAGATCTTGTTCTCTCCCCATCTGTCATCCATACTATTAGCTTTCTCTTAGGCTGCTTGTTCCTAAAGTTCCTTTCCCTCCTAGGTGACTACCATCAGCAGTGATACCTTATTATTCACATCCAGTAGGCCAGAGGGCTCTAATTTCCATGGAACAAAAGTCTCTGATTGGATCATCCTGAAAGCAATCCCTGTGGCCAGGGAAGTGCCATGTGCTGATTGGTCTGGGTTTGACACAGATGTGAAATGAGAGTTGAACTTAGGGAACAGTTGTATGAAAAAAGTACCTCCTCTAGAACACAACCTCCCTCACACTGTATCACCTAGTCTAGTCAGCCCTGCCAGCTACTTCTTCCCACGTCCGCTTTTTTTTTTTTTTTTTGCGATACTGGGGATTGAACCCAGGGCATTCTACCTCCGAGCTACACCCCCAGCCTGATTTTTTGTTCTACCTCTGAGCTACACCTCCAGCCCTATTTTTTTATTCTTTATTTTGAAACAGGGTCTAAGTTGTGGAGGGCCTCACTAAGTAGAGATCCTCCTGTCTCAGCCTCCCAAGTATTGGGATTACAAACATGCACCACCATGCCTGGCTCCTACCTCCACTTCTAACCGTCTAGTTCAATCTGCCATCATCTTTCACCTGCACCTTAGCAACAGCCTTTTGTCTTATTTCCCTGCTACCATCCTTGACTCTCAAAAGTCCGTGCTTGTCACAGCAGCAAGAATAATCTCTTGAAAATGTAAATCGGATTTGGCTTTCCTCCTTAAAACTCTCCAAGTGGCTTCCCTTTCCAGTTAGAACAAAAATCTGCTCTACTTCCCCGATCTGTAAGACCAGGCCTGCATGATCTGGCCCCTGCTTGCATTATCCTCAATGCATCCCACCCCCTCTACCCCTTATACCTTTTTTTTTTTTTTTTTTTTGCGGTACCAGGGATTGAACCCAGGGGCATTCTACCTCCAAGCTACACCCCCGGCCCTATTTTTTATCCTTTATTTTGAAACCGGGTCTTGCGAAGTTGCGGAGGGGCTCACTAAGTAGCTGAGGCTGGCCGCGAACCCAGATCCTCCGGTCTCTGCCTCCCAAGTACTGGGATTACAAGCATGTGCCACCACGCCCGGCTGCCTTATATCCTTACACACCATAGTCCAGCCACGCTGGCCTTTCAAACTCTTGGACATTCCTGCTTCAAGGCTTTCTTATATACCATTGCCTCTGTCTCCTATATTCCCCATGATGATCTCAGCTCAAATATAGCTACCTCAGAAAGTCCTCATCCAATCTAATGGAACCCTGAAGCCTCAAGTACTCTCACCCATCACCTATTACCCTGATTAGTTTTCCTCATAGCACTTGGACCTATCTGAAAATGTATTTGTGTGTCTGTTGTCTTGACTCCAGGTGCTGAGGATATAGTGGCTACAAGGGACTTTTCTCTCTGCTTACAAGAAATACCAGAGCTGAAAATTAGAAGTCAGTCATCCATTCATCTCTGCCTTAACCAGTGTGGAGGACTTAGGTTAGAGGACAGAAGTGATGAGCCCAAGAACCTTGGACTCCTAGCCCAAGGAAGAATGAGAAAGGCCTGAAAGCATGGACTCAAGTTAAAAATCAGAGTTGGTTCCATCCCTGGTGGTGCTGCTTACCAATTATGTGGCCATAGTGGTCTACTCAGTCTATTTTTTGCTTTTTACCTCTGTAAAACGGGAATAATGGAGCTGGGCATGGTGGTGCACGCTTGTAATCCCAGTACTTGGGAGGCTGAGACAGGAGGATCACAAGCTTGAGGCCAGCCTCAGTGATTTATCAAGACACTCTGGCCGGGCGTGGTGACGCACGCTTGTAATCCCAGTACTTGGGAGGCAGAGACCGGAGGATCCAGGTTCGCAGCCAGCCTCAGCTACTTAGTGAGGCCCTCCACAACTTCGTGAGACCCGGTTTCAAAATAAAGTATAAAAAAATAGGGCCGGGGGTGTAGCTCGGGGTAAAACGCCCCTGGGTTCAATCCCCGGTACCGCAAAAAAAAAAAAAAAAAAA
>PVJS01042105.1:0-17655 GCA_004027185.1 Glis glis | reverse complement strand
GGGGATTGAACGCAGGGGCATTCTACCTCCGCGCTACGCCCCCGGCCCTATTTTTTCATGCTTTATTTTGAAACCGGGTCTCATGAAGTTGCAGAGGGCCTCGCTAAGGAGAGAGAGAGAGAGAGGGAGAGAGAGAGAGACAGACAGACAGACAGACAGGGAGAGAGAGCGAGAGCTGAGGCTGGCCGAGAACCCAGATCCTCCGGTCTCCGCCTCCCAAAGTACTGGGATTACAAGCGTGCGCCACCACGCCCGGCATGCACTTTGCTTTTCTGTATGCTCAAAGCTGACTCAGTAGCACCAGTTCCATATTTCATTCCAAACGATGGGGAAAGAGATTGAGAAAGCAGAGCATATTACTTTAAAATAACCTGGAAAAGCCGGGTGTGGGGGCGCATGCTTGTGATCCCAGTACTTGGGAGACTGAGACAGAAGGATCGCAGGTTCGCGGCCAGCCTCAGCTACTTAGTAAGGCCCTCAGCAACTTAGTGAGATCCTGTTTCAAAATAAAGAATAAAAAATAGGGCTGGGGGTGTAGCTCAGAGGTAGAATGCCCCTGGGTTCAATCCCTAGTACCGCAATAAATAAATAAATAACCTGGAAGTTGCATATATCACTTCTTTGCTTCTCAGGGATAACTTAAGTCACATAGCCAGTCCTTCTGCAAAAGAACTGGTAGCCTCTAGCTGGACAGCCAGGTCCCCAGGGAAAATTGTACTGATCTTGTTCTTAGATGGGGAATGAGAGAAATGAATATGGGGATTATATAAGTAGTCCCATACACAAAACACATAGAAAATGTTGTGATATTATTGAAGAATTTTCTTAAAATGCTCACTCCACCAAGAAGTAAAAATCCCTGTGGGTATCTGGGCATATAACTATGCCTACCACTCCCCTCAATCAGCACACACTGTATTTGCCATTTTTTTTTCCTTTTCCCTAAATTATCCACACCTATCTTTTGCCTGTTTTCTTCCTATAGAACTTTGTGATTTCTTATGACTGCCTTATATATTAAGAACAGTAATTCTATTTCTTACATTTTTAGTGTATTTTAATTTTGGTTCTGGCACTTTTCAATTTTTCATACTTTTATTGGTGCATTGTAATTATATGTCATACTGAGTGTGGAGGTTTCTCAGAAGATTGTGAATGGAACCACCATAAGACACAGTGATACCTCTCCTGGGGATCTTTCCAAAGGAACTGAAGTCAGAATATTATAGCGACACGTGCATATCCATGTTTATAGCAGCACAATTCACAATAGCCAAATTATGGAACTGACATTTTAATTATATATTTTGGGGTTAGTTTTATATAGCAATGGCTTTTTGGGGACCTATTTGTTTTGTTCCACTGATTTATGTTGATTACTGCCAGTATATCTCATTTTATTGGTTAACTTTGCAAAACATTTAATACCTAACGTATTTCCCATGTTCAATTTTTACTCATCTTCGCATCTATTTGTTCTTTTATACTAAAATTATTTTTCCAACTCCAAAAGTAAATTCCACCAATGTTTGTTTTGCTTTGCCGTGTGTGTGTGTGTGTGTGTGTGTGTGTGTGTGTGTGTGTGTGTGTTGGGGAGGTACTGTTGATTGAACCCAGTGACATTCTACCTGTGAGCTACACCTCCAGCCCTTTTTGATGTTTTGGTTTTGAAACAGGGTCTTGCTAGGTTCCTGAGAGTCTCACTACATTGCCGCACTGTTCTCAAACCTGGGATCCTCCCGTCTCAGCCTCCCAAGTATTGGGATTACAAGTGTACGCCACCATGCCTGGCTCCCACTGAGTTTTTTTGTTGGAGCAGTGCTGCCTACATAATGTAGCATCAGAAGACTACGTTGTGTTTTCTTATACAAAAACCTAGCTAACACTCTATTTATGGAACTTTCATAAATTTCAGTGAAGCTTAAATTTTTCTTTCACTCTGCATGTGTCTTAAATTTTCTGTAGATATTTTATACTATTTTGTAGACTTTTTGCTTTATTTTTTAATTTATACTTCTTAGTATCTAGGAGATGGAATCCAGGGGCATTCTACCTCTGAGCTACACCCTCAGCCCTATTTTTTATTCTTTATTTTGAAACAGGGTCTCATTAAGTTGTGGAGGGTCTAAGTAGCTGAAGTTGGCCGTGAACCAGCGATCCTCCTGTCTCAGCCTCCCAAGTACTGGGATTACAAGTGTGTGCTACCACGCCCGGCTTATGAATTATTGGTTTTTATATCTTAATCTTAATTTTGTGTTAAATTACATCACTGAAGGCTCTTATTAGTCATCACTTTTTTTTTTTTTTTTGCAGTACTGGGGATTGAACCCAGGGGCATTCTACCTCTGAACTACACCCCAGCCCTATTTTTTTTATTCTTTATTTTGAAACAGGTGGTCACTAAGTTGTGGAGGGCCTCACTAAATAGCTGAGGCTGGCCGTGAACCCAGATCCTCAGGTCTCAGCCTCCCCAAGTACTGGGATTACAAGCGTGCGCCACCACGCCCAGCTTAGTCATAACTTTTCTAGTAATTTTTTTACATTTTCAAAGGAAAATAACTATTTTGAATGCTAATACTGATCATTTTCCCTCCACTTTTCCAAAACTTATGTCAATTACTTCTGCATTCTATGTTACTGAATTTATTAATTTACTAAAGCAGAGCTAAGCCACAGCGATGCCAGCAGCTATTTTAACATTTATTAAGACATGTTGGGATGTATCTGCATTGTTTTTGTGTAGTTCTTGCATGTCATAAGTGAGATTATACTTTTACATTTTTGTAGATCTCACAGATTTTAATACTAACTTAATGAAATGCATTAGGAAACTCTTTACCATTCCCTCTATTCTTTAAGAGTTTATAACAGCATTGGAACTGGCTCATCTTCAGAAATGTAAAATAGCTCAATACTAGAGATTCTCTAGGCTTAAAGTCTTTAATGAAAGTTATTTACATCTTAAAAGGATTTTTTGGTTATTGATCTACTGACAATTCTTACACTTCTAAATCATTTTTGGAAATATATTTTCTCTAGAAAAATCAGTGATTATATAAGGATTACTGATTTTTAGCACAAAAATCTATATACAAGTGTTTTAAACTACGGGTTTAAAGCTAACTACCAAAAAGTGAAAGCACAGAAAAAGAAAGTCACTGAAAATATCCCCACTCAGATAATACTGCAATGGAATTTTTTTGCATATATTTCTCCCAGTCTTCCTGGTTTCTCTTTCATGTAAATCTGTCCCTAGTTTTTATTAAAAAATTACTTATTTTATATACTACCCTTTTTTCCTGACTTTAACAGAAATGTAATTATTCTATAAAACTTGGGAAAATATTATACCTTCGCAAATCTTCTGCAGTGATAGGTAACACCGTTAGGGTTTGGCACTCCCTTGAATGTTGCTAACATAGCTATCATAACATAGAAGCTGGCCTTAAGAGCAGTCAACTCTTTGTTCCTAATTTACATTATGGATCCTTCTCTCAGTCCTGTGAACTAGGGCAGCTGCACCTCTCTGCTTCAGTTTCCTCATCTATAACGTGGGAATCATTCTCACCGAAATTATCTCATAGAGCTCATGCTAGGAGTAAATGAATACCCAATGCTTGACAATAATTGTTAGCTACCATTATTAACTTTATACAGTTAACATAAGAACATTTACAAGAACATCCACAAGTCCTAGATGAAGAATGGAGGGCTGAATAAATTCTAACAGAAGTACTCAAGCCACTCAAAATGACTTTTTTTTTTTTTGCACTGGAGATTGAACCCAGGGGCATTCTAACTCTGAATTACGCCCCCAGCTCTTTTTTTATTTTTATTTTGAAACAGGGTCTAATTAGCTGAGGTCTAATTAGCTGAGGCTGGCCTCAAACCTGTGATCCTCCTGTTTCAGTCTCACAAGTACTGGGAGGATTACAGGAATGTGCCACCACAAAAAAGCTCAAATGATTATTAAAAAAAAATCATTCATACTTGGGAGGCGGAGACCAGAGGATCTGGGTTCGTGGCCAGCCTCAGCTACTTAGTGAGGCCCTCCGCAACTTAGTGAGACCCGGTTTCAAATAGGGCCGGGGGTGTAGCTCGGAGATGGAATGCCCCTGGGTCAATCCCTGGTATGGCCAAAAAAAAAAAAAAAAGAAAAAAAAACCCATTCAATTCTCTACACAATTAAATTGTCATTATGCTTCCAAAGGCAGTTTTGCAGCTGAGCAGGTTGATCTGTCTAGGACTTCGTTTCTGCTAAGGAACTAAATGAGTAGAGACAAGGGTAGTCTAAGAGGTTTGCCTTTGCTGTGGGTTCAAGGTCCAGAGACACAATAGATTGTTTGTTTTTTAGCAGTATCCACTTTTATCCTGTCAGTGGGGATAAGCCATGGTCTCCTCTCACTTTATTGTGGGCTCAGAAGTTAAAGTTCACGTTGGTCACAGACTTTCTTAATCTCATTTCCTCCTCCTGTAGCTATCATCTTTTTTTTTCTTTTTTTTTTTTTGCGGTACTGGGGATTAAACCCAGGGGCATTCTACCTCCGAGGTACACCCCCAGCCCTATTTTTTATTCTTTATTTTGAAACAGGGCCTAAGTAGCTGAGGCTGGCCGCAAACCCGGATCCTCCAGTCTCAGCCTCCCAAGTACTGGGATTACAAGCATGTGCCACCATGCCTGGCTGCTATCACCTCTTTACTAAACCATTTACTATATTAAATGATTCTAGACCAAACTCTCATGTTTGCTTATCTTCCATTCCAAATGCCTTGTAGCCACAGTGAATTTTACCTACAAATTCAGGGCAGAAAGAAAGAGGTCTTTTTTCCATGGTGTTTGGACATCAAGCCATACATATCACTACTAAGTTGTCTCTTGTTCATGACTGGAGGTCTTTTCAAGTATGACCAAATAGGCAGTTAAACTCAGGTAGCAGTAAGATCATGAATCCACTAGAAAATAATCTGGCCTTCATCACTTGTTTCAAAGTATATCATTATTTGTAATAATTACTTTTGTCCCAGAGTTTTCTTTCCATCTGAATGTGAAACATTCAACTGAAACTAAAAATATATTCTGATTACCTTGATAGGTCCACAAATACTTAAAATTGTTTAAGCATAGGGTTAATAATTACTAGATAAAATTCTTAACCATATGCATATATTGATAATATGTAAAAATGAGAGCAAGAACAAGAGAAAGAATGGGGGGGGATAGGGGCGAGACAGAGCGAGAGAGGGAAAGAACAAACCTGAAAACTAAAGCAAGCAAACATGCAGAATTATAACTCCAATTCCTCAAATAAACAAAATCTTCTAAAGATCTAGGAAGAGTAAAGTTCTGCTGTCATTAAGTAAATTTTCTAAAAATCACTTTACTCATTTTGTCCTGTATGGTCATTTGCAGTGTTCAAATTTGCCAAACAATTGCTTAACTACACTTCAGTTTACCTTTGCAAACAAAGTCACTGGGTCAACATAAAAAACTCAAACAGTTTCAAAAGTGGAACATTTTGAAAGCATTTTGTTGGCTGGTGCAAATATACCTTATGGTTAACTATTTAGTAGAGACTGATTTCCTTAAACTTGTCCTGATTATTTGATGAGTTTAAGAATAATTAGCCTAAGCAGCACCAGACTATTACAATATGGTAAATGTGTAAAAAACAATTATCTCAGAATTTCCTTCAGCATCTTAGTAGCAGGTACTCTGTAGTTAGCTAGTATTGTATTTTTAAAAAATGGGCAAAGGTCATGGCTAAGTCATTCTCAGCTGTTTAAAATGATGGCATTATATAATATGTTTAATTGCTGCATTGTAGCTCCACTGAATTATCAAAGTATGATTTTTAACATTTTCCTGGTAGATTTTTTTAAGGTTCATCAGTGCTTCTTTTTTCTTGATCCTATCATTACCCAGAACTGGATATGTAGAAGAAACCTGTAATTTAAAGTTGAATTACATGACTGCTAAATGTATTGCTGTCCCTTAATTTTTGTTATAAACCAAATGAATACAAAGTAATAACCCTATACAAAAAATGAAAATTACTTCTGAATGGAAGCCTTTTGGAGTCAGACCTATTATTAAAATATTATAGTAGGCTTTAAACATCAGGAGGATTTAATAAGTCTTTAAATGAATAAAATGTATTTAGGGTCTTTGATATTCTAATATTCCATCATCTTATTAAGAAGACATAACACTTCTATAGTACTAAGATGTCTCAAATCCCATATAAGAAAACCAGGAATTTATCTGATAGTCTTATCAATTATGACTGAATGGTTTCATTTGATACTAACTTGCACATTCCATTTTTGGCTGGAAAAAATGTTCAATATTAGATTTCTCATACTGAGCAAGGATCAACAAACCATGACCGAATTGCAAAAAAGACCCACCTATTTTTGTATGCTAAATTAGACTAGCAAGTCTGCCCTTTCAATTATCTGCTATATGTGTACCAAATGCACATAGTGCTTACTGTATTAGTCATTTCCCCTTCTGAACTCCAGTAGCACTTACTTTCTGAGCCTTTCATTTACTGTCAGTTACTGCTTCATTTTACTAATTCTAATTTTACACATGTGAGACTTATCTCAAAATTGCCTGTAATCTCCTTGAGGGCACACAGCCTTTGCCATCTGGGTTGCACATAGTACTAGTGATTTGGTGAACAGCAATAGTCCAAAAGTAAAACAAACTGTGGTCCTGAGCTGATGGACTAATTTCCCATTTGCTAACTTAATAGGAGAACTGGTTGCCAATTCTGCTTCAGATCTGTTCTGAACCCTTTTCTCACAGCGACCCACTAGTAAAGTTCCCAGCCAGATCACTATCCTGCTCCATTTAGTCATGCATCGAAAAGTGCAGATAGCCAGGTGTGGTGGCCCAGGCCTGGAATCCCAGTACTTGGGAAACTGAGCCAGGATGATGGGATAGTAGGTTCGAGGCCAGCATGTAATAACTTAGTGAGACCCTGTTTCAAAGTAAAAAACAAAATGGGGCTGGAGGTTGTAGCACCTGGGTTCAATATCCAGTACCCAAAACAAAAACCAAAAATGTGCCCAGATGGCTTTGTCTATATCCTCAGCCCCTGCCATACTCCCATGTCTTCTGCTGTCCTCCACCAAAATAAACTTGATCTTCAATTCCCACCTCTGGACCAAATTTCACATCAGAGGATAAGGAAGTTAAGAATGGCATAGAAATGTCTACTGCAGTGCCACGAAAATGCACCAATGGCAAAATAATTTAAGAAAAACCTTCATTCATTAAACATATTTATTATTTATTTTGGGGAAGATCTTTTCCTTATTTTCAAGAAGCTGAGTTTCAATAGATCTTGCTGCTGGGCCAGAGAGTACCAAGGTAAGGATGAGGATTTACCTTTCACCAAGAACAAATAAATCACCAGTTGCCTACATTTCCAATGGTCAAAAATAATTGAGGTCTGCATAGTATGAAACCTAAGTTTAATGCTTGAGTTAAAACAAACTTTCTGTGCCTAATTTCAATTAAAATGCTCGTTTCCTTTTTTTTTTTTTGTCTTTTGTGGACCGTTTTCTTAGCTTTTGATTAGTGATTTCAAAGTGTATATTTTGCTAGTGGTTGCTTTGAAATAAAACATATTCAAACCATTTCTGTACTTTAAACAAAGCAAAGAATAAATTGCTTACTGACTTTTTACCTATCTCCAAAGGCTCACTCCTATTTGAGCTAATTTTGAGATTGTCAACCCCAGCATGATCTCTACTGGCTTTATCTTCAAAAGTGTTTAATGTTTACATGTTTTATTGGCTAACAAATATTTGTTTCCCCATTCTGGAGGTCTTTCTCAAGTTAATCTGATAGTTGACTTATATAGTTCTACTCTTCTCTTGCTAGAGTGGGTTTGTGAGAAGTGTAGTAAGATTTCTTCCAATCTGATCAAATCTTCATATCACACAGCCAAGAATGACAATTGGGCAGTTATTCAATTTATGAATAATCGTTCCCCCCCTTAAACCTCTATAAAATAGGCATTTAGATTTTTCTTTTTTCTTACTGTGCAGGGCCTCATATATACCAGGCAAGTGTTTTGCCACTGAATCACATCCCATATCTACAAACAGGTATTTAAATACTGCAGAGGAAAATTCTCAAAACAGCCTGTTTTTTCCCCTTAGACCGTAAACAACTTTCCTTAGTTCATTTATTTAAGCTGAGTCTGAATTAAATCCTAGTAGTTATGCAGGCCTAGAACTATAATGATGTTCAAAGCCAACATAAGTCCATGAGAAGATGTGGGGAGATGTGGAAGGCAAAATGGCTTCCAAAAATATCCCAGTCCTAATCTTTGGAACCTGCAAACATGATGTTACATGACAAAGGGGTATTAAGGTGTCAAATGGAATTAGAGCTGCTAATTGACTGCACTTAAATAGATTATTTTGTAATATCTGGTAGGCCCAATATAATCACAAGGATCCTTGAAAGTGAAAGAGGGCATTAGAGGTCAGAGTAATGTGAGGTAAGGATTCCAAGTGCGTTGCTGGATCTGAAAATGGAGCCAAAAAATGGGTGCTATTTTCAAAATTGGAAAAGAGAAGGGAACCATTGCTTCCTCTAGAGCTCAGAAACATTAGGACTGCTGATATCTTAATGTTAACCTAGTGAGACCTGTATCAACTTACAGATGTGCACAATAAACATGGCGTTAAGCCACTAAGTTTGTGGTAATTTACTACAGCAGTAACATGAAATACAAAACGATAGACATATTAATAAAATTTCAAGTTGTGCTAAATGCTTTGAATAAATCAAATGGCAGAAACTAACTAGATAGGGTAAAACAGAGTATTTTTAAGGAATTAAGATTTCAGATGAGACCTTTAAGCAGCAGCTGTATCAGCCATGCAGAGTGCAGAGCACTGTAAGCCCGATAGTTTGCTTCAGATGAGCTTTGGGGCCACCTTACCTGACAATTCTCCCTTCTCTCCTGTCTTAAGTGGAAACTGAATCTTTTCTTGCTGTTTGGAGCCAATCAAGATGTACTTCAACACTTACTGTATTCCTTTTAACTTGCCACACCAAAACCCCGCCTCGGCATCCTAGGTACTTCAGGGAGTGAATGCCATCTTTTGGGTGACATCATCAGACAGGCTTACATCACCTCAGGCTGAGGCCTGAAACATGATCTTGCCCCTCATGTGAGTTCTGATGGGCTTGAGACAAATTTGTTCAGAATAAAGCTGAAACTTCACTTAGAAAGTTGAGGAAATTATTTGCAGCTGGATTTGAACTGGGTCTTTTAACAGCTAGCTTATGGACTCAGATGGGGAAAAGCCTAACCCGAGGTTTAGAACCTATATGGTTTTCCTCGATCCTGTCACCATCCTTCTTTACTTACACAGGACTTCCTGCATTCATCTACTCCTGGGGGTGAAGACATTAGAAAGCTGTGTAACATCTTGGTTAGCACGGATATTCTCAATGCCAACCAACGTACAACACAGAAGGGAAACTGAAATGTTTGATGACCAAAAACAGGTTGAGACTATAGAACAAATCAAAGAAGCATCTTTTAAAAAACTTACAAGACAGCCTTACTTCAACAAAAATCACTTTTAACTACTTATCTGCTACTAAGCACACCTCAGAAGTTTTACTATGCTTGGTATCAAGTGTGGTGAGGGCTCTCACCCTTGCCAGTTGTCAATTCCTTACTTTTAGACTTAGAATCTAAGTTCAGTACTTAGAAGTGATCCATCCTGACATTCCCACATACATAAGTGAACATTAACTAGGTGTTTTCTTCCTCGACCCTTAACTCTTAGGAAAAGGGCTTTTGTTAATGAAAACCATAAATCCTATTTTTTTCATTTAACCCAACTCCTGCTCACCAACATTAACTTTTAGCAGATAACTCGATGATTACTACACCCCTGTAAAGCCCCACAAGTATTAGAAGCTTGATGTTTTACTGTTCCCTTGAAACCATCTCAGTAATTCACACATGGACACTCCCACTTGTTTTGTTGAAGGCTTTCCAAGTGCTTTTTGCACACCAGGTATGATTTTAGGTGAACACAGACATCATAAGCTTAAAGAGCAAGTTCTACAAAGTATAAGAGTGCCTGGAGAGGTAAAACGTGGGGAAGTAGAGCACTTTTAAATAAAAATGCCCTTACAGAAAACCACTCAATATTGGGAGTCTCTGCACCAAGTTTTCTATTTTAAAAGCATTAACAGTACAATCAGGTAGAATCAGAGGTCATACAAACTAGAAATGTTTAGAGGATAGAAACTACATCTAATTTGGCCAGGTGTGGTGGCGCTTGTAATCCCAGTACTTGGGAGGCGGAAACCAGAGGATCTGGGTTGGCGGCCAGCCTCAGCAACTAGGTGAGGCCCGGTTTCAAAATAAAGGATAAAAAAATAGGGCCAGGGGTGTAGCTCAGAGGTAAAATGCCCCTGGGTTCAACCCCTGGTACCGCAAAAAAAAAAAAAAAAAAAAAAAACAAACTACATCTAATTTAAAGCTTAATCTAAGAATGTGAAGGGACAGCCTTGGGAATTCTTTTGTGGGAAAAGATGACTAGAAAAGCATAATCATGGAAATTAAGATTTCAAAAATACATTCCTTTATAGGTTGAGATTCCTTAGGAGCTGAATAAGCCTAATTCCTAGCTCAATCAGTTAGTCCTGGATTTTTGTTTCAAGTAATGTGAGACTAAATCTGAAAGCCTGTGTGTGTGTGTGGGCGGGGGGGGATTTAAATGCTTAAGAAGAGGACCAATTGCAGGAAGATAGCTTTACTGGTTCAGAATGACATGTATCTTGCACACCCTTACTTGTTCAGAATGACAATGCAAATACACCACAACCATAAGGAAATGGATATATAGCATGTAACACACTTGACACTGAGAAACGGAAAAAAGGGGAAAGATCCTATCTCAAGTTTGAGGAAAAGCCTATGGATTTAGAAGCAAACGTAAGGCAGTAAGGTGAAATGCCAAGTAAATTAAGCCAGTTATAAAGTAGGAAGAAATGCAGAAACTTGTACCATCTCATCTACTCATACCTCCATACAAATTCCAAAGTGCTACTTTGATGTTCTTCATAACTTAAGAATACTGGCTATATTCCCCACTCACCCCACAAAGAATCTACCACACTGAAGGTGCAGGCCTGAAGTTTAGAATATCACAGCACCAGACCTATGTACTTTGTGTTAAGGGAGAGAACAAGATTTGACATACATTTAAAGCCACCTTACAGAAAACTCTCCAATTTCCAAGGAAGCCTAGTTCTCCTAACCTGTTTAACAGTGGTATTCCAATCCAGATGATGAAATCCCAACCAAGTATCTTTTAGTTTATCAGAGCAATTGAGACTTTCAATTAACCAATGCAAAAATTGAAGTCAATGTAAACCCAACAACTCTACAATACATACTTTTAAACATGTAAACAGGTATATGCTCATTCTCTGCTATAGGATGTACATACCCCTAAATTTGGGCCTCTGGTAGAAAGGTACCAAGAATGTACATTCAACTTGAGATGTATCACTTAAATACTAAACAGTTCCTGGTTTTGTTTTTACCAGGGTACTGTTGTTAACTATTGCTTCATTAATGATTAAACACGCACTATGTTTGCAGCTATTTATTTTTTAAAGTACTCAACACTGAGACAAATTCTTTCTTTGTTGGCCATAAATACAAAATACTACCTCATTTTCAAAATATTTAATCATTTGAATATTCAGAAATTATTTCTTTGCTCAGAGCTTACCATCTCTGATCCATTAAAACACATCCCACCCTGGAATCAACATATTAAGTATTTAATAGAAAGGCAGGTGTTTACGGCATTTGTTACTTTTGGTCTCCTCTCTGAAACAACTTCCTTTCACTAGTTTAAACCTTCCCATGTACACAACATTGTAGTCAAAACAAAAATGGAGATGTTTTAGATATAACTGGGTTAATAAAATAGTAACTGGCTGGATTAAGTGCTTATGCTTTATAATTTATAAGAATTTGTCCTTGGAGTCCTTTACATCAAATTGTAACCCAAATCAACCTTCAAAGAAAATTAAGTAACTTGATAACTTTCAGATTTAATAGGTAGATGGCTCTAATAGGGGTTTGAAGCCAGGGCCCATCTACCAGATTTCTATCCTTACAAAAAAAAAACTTTCCTGATTTCATTTCTTCACCTATAAAAAATTAAAATACAAATATATTCCATACAAAATCGAAATTAAGATAGTGCAGAAACTTTGGTACCTGTACCCAGTTTCCCAATTATCCAATTTAGAAAATTTGTAGTAGCAAACAAAAGAAACAATAAAATAACCACCAGAAAAAGTGCTACCAGAAGACAATCTTTTTATTTCATGTTCATTATGGACAAATTCTTAACAGGCAGTTTTAAAATGCAGTATTTTATTCACAGTAAATGCACTTAAAGAGTTCAGAAAGCATCACCCAACTGTGAGTACATAATTAGGGATCTCTGAATGCTGTGCTACTGTCTTCATCTTACTGGAAAAGGGAAAACTAAGCCTTTGTCAACAATTTTCTTACAATCTTAAAATTTAGAGTACATTCACTTCCCCCGCCCTATTTTTTATACTTATTTTTAAACCGGGTCTCACGAAGTTACGGAGGGCCTCAGTAAGTAGAGAGAGAGAGCTGAGGCTGGCCGCGAACCCGGATCCTCCGGTCTCCGCCTCCCAAAGTACTGGGATTACAAGTGTGTGCCACCACGCCCGGCTTACATTCACTTTCTTAATGATCTTTTCAAACTCAGTTAAGAATACATCCTTAATTTAATATACCAAAACAGAAAACTTTATTCAAACTTTAAGCAGAAAGTAAACTATAAACACCTCTAACCCAAAGAATATAGAGCCTTTCAAGTGGGCATGATGCTCTTACTTCCAGTCAAAGCCCAACATTGGCCTTGTATCCTGAGCTCTCCTTACCTTTCCTGCTCAGCTGAGAGGCTGTAATTCTCTAAGGCTAGAAAGCTAGAGTTGTCAACTACTAACAGAACAATATTTCATTAAGTACAAAATCAACTTTCACGTGAACCTGAATTGTCCTCCAGGCAGTTGCAGGTCGCATTTTGTCAGCAATCAGAATCTTCAAGGTAGTTACAAGGGAAAACCCCAAGTCTAGCCTGCTGTGCTTAAACAGGTTTGCCTGTAAAATGAAGATCTCAAAAAAGTTTTCAGTAAAATCACCAATACTTTTGCAAGCAGTTTTAAAAGAATGATTTACAAAATGTTAAGTCTTTCCCTACTAAATACAGTAAAAATAGAGAATTCTACATGCAAGAGATTATTAAGAAGTCTTTTTTTTCCTGGCAAGTTTTAGGTTACCTGAAACAACACAGCCCTAAATCACAACTTGAGATTAAAACACGGTAAGGAGGAAGTCAAAGCTGTTTCCCCCAAATCAATTAACAACTTGTTCATTTAACTGTATCTCAAATTGTTAGGGTTTATGAATATTTGCATGGTTTTGTTGTTTATCATGCCTAAAGAAAATCTTAAAACCAAGAACATGAAAACAAACCAAAACCAAGTAAATATACAACTTCAGCTCACTACCTTCCCACAAAATATACCCATTTATTAACCTGTTCTTTAAAATTAAATCTCAATTCAAGCTCAAGTAAGTCTTGAACAAAGTAGTACCTGGTGTTTTAGCACATTTAAGAAGCCCCCTGGCAGGCTTCACATCACTTGCTCCACTTTAAGAAAATGTTGCTAGTGTGTTCAAAAGCTTTAAAATAAGATCATATTGTAATAAATATAAACACAACACTTTTCACTTACAATAAACATACCATTTTACAGAGTACTATAAACCATAATATTATGGAACTTTTAAAACAGTTTAAAGCAATGCTTTCCATTAGTTAAATAATAAAACAATTTAGCTTCCTTCAAAAGGTTGAAGAACTCAGGTAAAGTGCAATTAAATTTCCATTTAATATATCACTGTACAATTCTAATTACTTTTTCACTTCTTGAAAGTTTAACTCATAATAATTCCAGAACTGTAAACTCTTACCTTTCTAATCAGAAATCCAAGACTAAGCTGCCTATATTTCTTAAAGAGATACATCAGAGGTGAAAACTCTTAAGATTTCATCCAATATATTTTAAGAGATGTTTTCAATGTTTATTAGGTTGTGCAATTGCTAAGGTTATGAAAATTTCATAACCGAGACAACACCTCCCACCAAAAATATACTACTTTGCAAAACATTGCCCAAATAACAAGCTTCCCTGAATCTCAAGCTTTGGTCCAATTTTAACTGGTTTTATCCAATCTGACTATTCTTACGGTAACTCATGGGGTTTTTTTTTGTTTTACACATAAGAAACAAGACTAGAAACAAAAATACATGGAAAGGACAGAAATGTTGGCTAAAGCTATGTTAAACTGCACTTCTTAGGTTCCACTCCAGTGCCATAAATCACACTAGCCTGGAATCAAGTAATTGTTACAGAACTCTAGCTTACAAAAGGAGGAGCAAACATAAATGTTAAATATAGACCTGGAGGAAAAACCAATTCAGATTTTCACCCCACTGCTACACTCTTGGCATTAGGGAAGCACATATACATACACGTGTCACTGTGACATTTAGCATCAGCTTCTTTTTCTTTTTAATTCCTATTTTTTAGATCCCAGGTGGTACAAACAGTCTGAAGATCCTTGGTCACTTACAAGATACACATCATTAACAATCACAAAGAGAATCTAGTATATAACCAGCTATCTGCAGAACACCCTATTAACACATGGATTTAAACAGAATGGAATAACACTAAGTCCAAAGAAAGTAAAAGGGCATATTCTAACTTTACAGACCACAATGCATTTAGTGTTTTTTTACAGACACAATTATACTGCCACTGGAATTCTGACTCCACAAAAAGTCAAAATTTATATTGCTGTCCGACATTCAAAGTGAAATGTTTTAGTACAAAATAATACTTGGTTTCAAGTAACAAAAGTTGTATGTTTTACATGGACAAAAACTAATAAATTTTATGTTACAATGTTCTTTTTACACACTTTGTATCTCTTGTACATGTTATAGTGGAAATCGCAATCTTCATTAATATTTAATTTTCAAAATCTTCTGGTCACAATCCCCACCAAACTCAACAGGCCGGGACAAGTGCAATACCATACAAAAACACAGCATTGCAACCGATCCCAACCTGTGTAGAAAGGGGTTTGATTTTCCCTTACTTTTCTACAGACTTTTCACTACCACAGTCAGTTTTGCATGGATTTGCACAGCAGAATATCACACAGCTGGATGCAAACCTGCAAAACTAACCATAGAACAGTGTTCAGTAACAGGACAGTTTGACTGGGCGACAGGCTGAAGCTGGAGTTCTACAGCTAGCAGTACTTTAAGTGCTCATAATGCAGTAGATAACTAAGCACTACCTGCACTATAAGCACTTTAGTGCTACAGAAGCTGTCACATCAGACACACCAGGCAGATTCTACATCGACACAATAAAAGTACACAAAATTAGTAAAAAATCACTTGATGGGAATAGCAGGCCACCATCAGTTTTGCATAGATTTGCACAACTACATTCTTCTTGTAGTGCAACTATGCAAAACTAACAGAAGACTGCAACCAAAAACTATTAAAACCCCTATATACTTGCTTGACTTGAATTATTGGATGAAAACATAACTTCTTATGCCAGAAGGAGCACTTAGGGCAGTAGATGCTAATCTACTTCACTATCTGCACTAGATGCACCTTAGAACAAAAAGCACTCAACATCAGCAGGCCCTGCGCTTTAAGCCCACCTTGGCTTCCCGAGGCAGCTGTCACCATAATGCTACAAGTGCCTTCACTGCAGTAGATGCACATATCACTACCTGCACTGTAAGCACTTTGACATTATTCTGACTGGTCACAATCTTCAGTTTTACAAGGTGATGTTCTCTTTATTCCTGCTAAATTTGAAACAAATAATTAGATAGAAAAACACCTCAAACTCTTAATAGCTATGAAAAACACAAAATTCAGCCTAACCCCTAACAAGGAAGAGAAAATTAAGTTTATCTCAAAGCTACAAGTTCATTTAGACATAATTCTTAAAAATAGAAAACTACAGAAGGCATAACCAGTCACCATTCTAACACTAGCAGAGAATAGTGGCTCTTCCTTATATACCTGGCCTTTCCCAAATACATAAAGAAAAAATAATCAAAATTTTACTGCACAAAAATGAGAATATCATCAATAGTGCAATTTGACTCATGAGTACCTTTTAGAAGGAATCTTCACATCCACGTGGCAAAACATTTTCTTTTCTTCTGGCTTCCAATTAGCAAATACTTGATAGAATGATTAATGAGGTTAAGGTTCAGACTATGTTTCAAGTTTACTAGTTGTACAACTCAAATATAGTTTAAAACCTTAAAAACTACCTCAAGTTTATTAGTTGTACAACTTAAATACCCTGTTTAAAATCCTAACAATTTATCATCCTAAATGACATCTACTTTATCACCCAACTTAAAAGAAGTCCTAAAATTGTACTTTGTAAACTGCAGCTTCTAAAGATGTTAAGGGTATTTGCACCATACTTTAACTACCTTAAAACTAGCCGACCCATACTTAAAGGGAGCTAATTTTCTAGAAAAGGTAAATTGGACACGTCCAAAACACCTACTTCATGCTTTAAAAGTCCAATTCTATTGTCTTTGTTCAAATCAAAGTCAAAAGAAATATCAGAAAAGTTAAGAAAATTAGAATACACTTACCCACTCAGGAAAACTTCCTTCTCTGCCAAGTATCCTTAGAAAGGCTTTTGGTGTGGTTAGGTCCACGTGTATGACTGAGGTGGGGGTGGGGGGGAAACAGGAAAAAAGATAAACATTTGCTCAAAATTACTACCACCCTCCAAGTCCATACTTATATTTGTTCCTTTTCAAGGCCCCCTAATGCCAATTATTTGCAAAACGAAGGATTTCAAAGCCAGCCAATATCAGCAGGATTTAAAAGACCAACAATGTATGAGTGAAAATGTGTAAGAGAATAAAGTTGAAAAATCTCCCAAGTATCAGATTCTTGCTTTAATTAAAAGCTCCTGAGAAATGCTCGAGTACGATCAGCAGCAATCATTAACTCTACTGTACAGCTTCAGCGAGAGGAAAAAAAGCAGCCAAGGGACTATTCTTCACCACCCCTCCCCCAATCAAGACCTCGTGGCTGCAAGCCGGGATAAAGAGTTGTTTCCCCAACTGCTGTGGTCCCGGTGGCATGTTGCTGCTTTTCTCTTTTTGGTGATACAACAACACCGAGCTTGACCTCCCCAGTTTTTCCCTCTTTTGCTCGGGCTTAGGTATAGAAAACCCAGCAGGATCGCCGGAGAGCCTGCAAAGTGCCCGCCACGCTCATGGAGCCCGGGCCGGCAGCACATGTCGCACAAGGGGGCGCGCGGCCCTGCGGTTCCCCGCGCGGCCGCCAGGGGGCGGCGGGTCAGAGCCGGGCGCCGCCGGACGCGGCAAGTCCCCCCACCCCGTTTCCCGGCGGCAGCCGCGCGGCGACCGGCGGCGCCGAGGCCCGAGCGCGGCGGGGACCAGGGCGCGCCGC